>JAFBJT010105710.1:64435-76933 GCA_016785325.1 Chascanopsetta lugubris
CATTTTCTTCAGGTTGTGTCGCAGCTCATTTCTGCTTCTCAACAGCTCACGTGTTGACAATCGATATGAGTGTAAATAGACTTGACAACTGTTGCAATTATCAGCCGGTGCAGATGCTTTCAGCCTCATTGTATCATACATGGTGCATGTGTGTGTGTGTGTGTGTGTGTGCGTGTGTGTGGGTGTGTGTGTGTGTGTGTGGGTGTAAACGGTTGACAAGGAGACGCGTCTGCAGGCATCAAGTTTGGGGTCATTTTGTCGTCCGAGGAAGTTTCAGACGAGGGGTTCTTTACGAGTCAAAGATGAAAATGACCGGCCCTTTAAAGGTGCAGTGTGTAAGATTTGGTGACATCTAAAGGTGAAGTGGCATGTGGCACAAAACAATCCATTCAGGTGCGCAGAATTGAAAATGTGATGTCTTTTATTTTTTTATTTTTTTTCTACAAGTCGAGGTGACGAAAGTGACAGGAATCTCGCACACTGCACCTTTAAAAAGCCCTCGGTGGCTTCGTGATCGTCTCTCGTCCACACCGGCTCTGACCTTTGACCTCAGAAATATTTCGACGCAGCAACTGCAGCTTCTCCACCATCTCCCGAATTCATTTCCATGATTTCTTTTTCGCCGACGCCGACAAATCCGACGACCTGTCAGGCAAACTCCGGCTGGAGCTTTGAAAACAATCCATATGTGATTGCGGTAACGATCCACAGGGCGAACCCACTCAAAGAGTGTTTCATTAAACAGCTGCAGCTGCAGTGGGAGGTGGGTGACCTGCCGAGTGCCACGGGTGGGTGTTGTCGCGGGCCGATGATTCACAGTACATATAATTAACTGTGGAATTGGGTGATAGAAAATAATAATAGCCGCGGAGAGCAGGAATCAGGGTTGTTCCTCCTCAGGTGTTCGGCGAACGACAAAGACGCATGATTGAATACATTTGCACCCTCATGAATAGAACCGGGGAGAAGTGCGCCAGCGCCACAAGACGTCCAATATTCATTTGGAAAATAGAAGCCAAAAAAAACAATATTGGCCGTCGTAGCCCGAGGGGTGTGGATGAGTGTCGCGCGAAAGCAATAATGGGCAAATGGTTTGTGGGGAAATTTATGTGAAAACCAATAATATGGAGTGAAATTGTTTATTGTTACACGGCCGGCGGGAACAGCGGCGCTTTAACTGCCTCCGTGACAAACGTCGTCACTTATCACGATGGGAAACAGGCGACGCGCAGAGTCTTTCTTTCTTCGCGGGCTGACGAGGTCAGACGGGTGCTCAACGGGGTTTGTGGAGGAAGGGACCGGCGGCTGCCGTGACTTTATTTAAAGGTGCAGTGTGTACGATTTGGTGACCTCGAGAGGTGAGGTCGCAGGGTTGGAGCCATCACCTCACCCTCACCCTTCTGAGCAGGCAGGAGAACCTGTGGTCGACTTCACTTGTCATTAAAGGTCAGAGGATGTCGAGTGTATGTCCGCTCTGGACTCCTGTGAAAACATGGCGGCCCCCCGTAGAGCGGATCCGCTCCTCGTGTAAATATACATTAAAGGGCTCGATTTCAAAACGTTCAGAAAAATGTCAGGATGCGATTGTTTTCTAATATTTCTTAGAAATGACCAAAATGACCGAATGTTTCGTACGTCCACTCTGGGCCACTGTACAAACATGGCGGCCCCCGTAGGGTGGATCCCCGCTCTCGGTGTGAATCTACATTAAAGGGCCAATTCGCACATTGGGCCGCTGTAAAAAAATGTCTCTTTAATTGTTTTGTAACTCCATCTCTATCGATCAAAGTGACAAAAATGGACGGAAATCCTACACCCTGCACCTTTAAATGGACAGAACGCCTCCGTTCTCTGTCGTTGGTGCTGTTTCCTGCATCATCTGTCACATCTGTGGATCAGATGTTGCGCTCCTGTCCTGCTTCCGTCCACTGTAAACAGGTCTCTTGGGGAAAGGTTACTTCAGGCCGTGACAGTGACGGATGAGGCCTGTGTGGCTGCAGCCACACAGACGGGGGGACGGGGGGGGGACAGAACCGCTTCCAGAGCTGGAATGAAAACCAGTTCCGAGCGGCCGTCGTTATAATTGAGATCACATAATCGCCTCTCGGGAAGCTGCCAAACCGGCTCGGCGCACACTCGGGCGCACACATGCTGACTAACGCGTGACAAATGTCATTTCCGTGTTGATCAAACAGCGTCGAACATCTGACACAACGACGACGGCCGCGGGCGCGAGCACATTTTGTTCCCCGCATGCATCACGGTGAGTAAAAAACTCGGGGCTTGAAATCTGAGGAGGAGGAGGAGGAGGTTTGGCCCGGTCGTCGTGTCCGGGCGCGCTCGCTTGACGTGAAGTCATGGGAAAGTATCGGCGATGGCAGACGGGAAACAGGAGCGTTTCCACGGTGACTCACCCGCGACACTTGCGTTCCATCCACGGCCAAACATGTGGCAAACTCTGCCCGGCTGCGAGGGAGGGATGTGGCGAACGTCCCCGACACGAGGACGACCGGCGAAAACGGACGGGAGGCCCGGAGCGTCTCGGTGGCCCTCTGGTGGTGGGATGCGGCACAGCTCCCGCCTCTGCCAGGTTAGTGGACGGGACGCGCAGAGTAAAAGTGCCGATTTGGATCACACTCGTTCAAATGCTCATTTTCTCGCGTGCTTTTTTTTTTGCTTTACTGAGGCAGAGTGGTTGGAGCATTCGCCCCTTGGAGGCAAAGGTCACAAGTTCAAATCCCCGTCGGACCATATTGTGGTGTCACTGGCCCCCGACACCGACACCCCGAACGTAGAAACACCCGACATGACAAAGTGCTGTGGGTGGCTGTGGCAGAGTGGTTTCGAGGAGTCTACCAGAGACCAGAAGGTTAGGGGTTTGATTCCAACCTTCCTGCTGGGGTATCCTTGGGTAAGATACCCCCCCCCCCCTTGTAGGCCTCCATCAGCCCCACGGACCCACCACTGATGGGGTCAGGTGCGCGACCTTCGTGACCTGATCTTGGCAAGGAGCCTGACAACGCAGCCTCTCAGGCAGGGTTCAATCCCTCATCACAACTCCACACCCACGAGATTCATATCCAGGTAATCTGGGTTTTGTCTTTCCTAATCTAAGCCCACATGGCCCACCGGCCCAGATTTTGGCCCAACATCCCACATCTGGCCCACACAGCAAATGGAATGTTGCTACATTTTTGTAGTCCACTCCTGTTGGTCCCTAAAGGTGCTGTAAAAGTGGGCCTGGATTGCCACCCCACCCCCCCGCTCCCACCCCCCGCCCTCTTGAGGTCATATCCCCTAACACCTTTAGTAAAGGCTCCTATTTGATTGGGGGAGATCCCCTTCACTGTGTTGTTGTTTTTTTCTTCTTCTTCCCCCGTAAGGTGACGTCTCACGCAGAGAAGAACCTGCAGGAACAGGTTTCTGCCTCCACGTCTCTTCTCCAAGTCATTGTATTATTTCCCGCGGCAATTAAACAAATAAGATCACGAGCCGAGCGAACGAGCCCCTCCGTGTTTGTTGACATGAATGCACAAAAGGCCGGGAGGTTCCGCGACAGCTCCGGGATCATTTCCAGTCAGGAGCTGCAGGCTTTTGCGAACGCGCGGGACGGCGACGAACCAACGGCGACGACTATTAATAACCTCGCGGAGTGAAGAGGAATCCGTCTGTGAGGGTAATTACTGCAGAATTTGGCGCCGGTGCCAGGTGCAAATCCTTGGAAATGGCCCTCATTATGAGGGGGGAGCGCGCAGACGGTTGCGGAGAAGTGCGGATAATGACAGTGTGGGATTAACCCCAACTCTCTTCAGTGCTCTTCCTCCCCCTCCCCCTCCCCCCCCTCCTCTTCCTCCTCCTCCTCCTCCTCAGCCTCATCCCTCGCTCCTCAAAAGAGTCCCATCCAGCAGACAATGCAAAAAGCTTGCCGAGGAGGGTTTTGATCATCCTGTGATGTGGCGCTCCATGTGACGGGCCTCAGACACAGACATTTAGCCCCCCCCCCCCAAAAGAACCTGAAGGAGATTAGTGGGGGAAACATCTGACACAGAATTTTTTTTACTACACAGCAACAAACTGTTTAAAAAAAAAAAAATGTTTTGCTCTATCTCCACCCCAGAAAAGGACCTGGGTGTTTGTATAGGTTTTTCTTCTTCCTCGCAAGTTTTTCATCCGCTCACATTTTGCACTCATGCCCCCCCCTCCCCCTCCCCCTCCCCGCTCCCTCCTCTCACACAGGCCAAGGTTTACCATGAGGTCTGAGGCCGTCGGCTTTTCTCCCTTTTATAAGTGAGTTTTCAGGCATATGAAAAGAGGGATTTAGCAGCTGTTTGCTGTGGAAAAATGTTTTTGGAAACTCCACTTGAGTGCACTTTCAAATGCCACCCCCACCCCCCCGCCCCCCTCGCCGCCCCACCCCCACCCCCCACCCCCCGGCACCCCCCCACGAATCACAACAAAAGTAATTCAAGTGGCAGGTCTGGCATATTTTTTTATTTATTTTTATTTTTTATGATCTCAGAAAAAGGATTTTCTATTTCTCATCCAGCTCTGTTCATCAAAGCTCCTGGAAATAGAAATAGCTGTGTCAGGGTGAAGGTTCTTCATGTCCCTGCTGCGACAGCACAACTGGAACAATACCATGTTTTTGTTTTTTATTGGCATGATAATAACTTTATAATTTTTTTTTTTTAACTGTTTAAACCAGCATGTGTTGAAACGTTTCCCCCAAACATCTGGATATGTGTTTACAGATGTTTCAGGCTCGGTGCACATACCTGAAAACATGAGCTGACCCGTCAGGCGCAAACCACAGCAGAGGCAGGATGCTCGGGTTAAAGGTGTCGGGTTTTAAAGTGTGTGTTTTTATGAAGTCAGCACCATGTGATTTCAGACACTCAACAAAAACACAGGGATGAACTCTCCAGGCGGTTAAAGGTACAGTGCGTCGGATTAAGTGACATCTAGGGGTGAAGTTGCTGTATTTGTTGCGACCCATGAACCTTCACTGTTGTTATCCAAGCATAAATATAGCAGCCTTCACTTATCATTAAGACTCAAAAGGTATTAAGTTTGTCCATTATGGGTTACAGTAAAAACATGGTGGTCCAACAGGGCGGCCTCTGTGAAATGGACCAGTGTCATCTAGATATCGTTACGTGTACATGTATTTGATTAAATACTTCACAAGTTCCGTGCCAGTATTTTCATCATAATATTACACATAGGAAAGAAACATTAAGACATAATTAGCAGTTATTTTAGTCTCTCTATAAATGAATATGGAAATTACCATTGACGTGTGTCTGAGGATGAAGAAACCATTATGAAGATGCAATGAAAAAAAAGGCTGTTTTTGCTGCAGATCTTTTTTTTGAATTAATTCTTGATGTGGTCAGAGTGACTGAAACTTTCATGGAAAATATTCAACCACAACAACAAAAAACCCCATCAGAGGTTTTAGTTTTTATCTCCATTTATTGTCACAGCGTCTCCCTGGAATAAGAGTAAAAACAGACACAGTCAGGGATCCTGTCGAGAATCAAAGGATCTTTGTTCGGTTGAAATAGAAGCTGCAGTTACTCTGTGTTGATTCAGCGATAAAGTGTAAACTCCCTGTTTGTTGAGAGCTCTGGTTGACTCATGGACAAACTTTATCTAACTGACTTGATAAAAATAACTCTTTTTTTTGTCACTTTACCGAAATTTCTCCTCTCACTACTTCAGGCACCAGGATGAAAAGTGAAAGGGACAGAGGCCGTAGAGTTTCAACTGTGGAACAACATATATTGGAAGTGAGCAGGAATAACATTTTGACACGGAGTGATTTTCTATTTTGATTGATTTTAAAATGTATTTATTCATATCATTAAAAATCAATTCTTTTGTCCCCCCTGGCCAGTGGTTGACGCTATTGACAGATGTCCCCTTAAAGATAAGATTTTCAAATGAATTCTAGAAAAGAAATAACAAACAGTATTTATCAGTGTGTCGTGTTATATACATTTTCACAGAAATTAACATGGCCATTGGATCCAGTAAAAATAACAGTCATGCCCAATAAGTCTCAATTCAATGCCTGATTCTGCTCTTATCTACAGACACTTTTCAAATTTTTATGTTATTTATTTTCCTTTCTTTCACTTTGGACGTCTTTTCAAAAGGACAGTTTGGTGTTTGTGTGGATATAAAGTTAATTTTGTGTGTCAGGTGTGATGGTTGGAGCTGTAAACAAAAGGGTGCTACAGCTTTAAGAGTCTGTGTCTCACTATTTGGCAAAGACCCGTATGGAGCGGAGATCACTTTTTGGCGGGACCTCCTATCGTCCCAGCTGCTGCTGGCGTGGAGCGTCTCGGCAGCAGGGCCTCCATGTTCTCACCTCTTACCGTGTAAACTGTAAAACAGCTGTGTAAATCAGATTGGCACCGGAAGGAAACGAGTTCCCAAGTGAACTGAGTCACAGGTGAGTTCACAGGTGCGGCTGATTAACTCCTGGAGCTGCTGCCCCCCGGCCACCACCCGCGCCCCCCCCCCCCCCCCTGCCGGCACGGTCAACTGCCCTGGTACTGGTTATAACGTGGAACTACAGAGACTCTTCGTGACGTGGATTCATCACAGATAAACTGAGCCTCCCGTCAACACAAGTAAGAAACTACAACACTACTGTTTGTTGGGTTGTAATGGAGGACATGTTGTGTTTATAGCTCCATTAGCTCATGTCCTATGTGCTAATATCTTTTTAGCTCATGTTCCGTATGCTAGTATTCCATCTGTGTGGCCATATTTCTACTATGTGGGCATGTTACTATTCATGTATTCTATGCTCCTGTTCTATGCGCTCCTGTTCTATGACCTGGTGTTGTTGTTGTGCTCCTCACGTTAAAACAGGTGCTCAGTGTTTCTGCTGTGTTTGTATCAGTGGATTATTCAGTGGAGCCATTGTTGTGGCTGAGCTGTTTGTGTTTTGGTGCTGTGTGGTTGATTCTGATGAGTCAGCATCATTTTGAGTTTATCAAGACCTCACAACATTGCCCAAGGAAGAAGGAAATTATGACTGGATATTGGGTTGTTTGGAAACAAATGGATGTGGAATAGAATGGAGACCCATTGTCTGACCTGACCAGATCTTATGTTACCTTACCTTATCAGATCTTACCTTACCTTACCTGATCTTTCCTTACCTTACCTGATCTTACCTTACCTTACCTTACCTGATCTTACCTTACCTTACCTGATCTTTCCTTACCTTACCTGATCTTACCTTACCTTACCTTACCTGATCTTACCTTACCTTACCTGACCTGATCTTACCTTACCAAAAAAAACATGGCTGTCGTAAGATGAAATCTCTCTCTCTTGCGTGATACTGTATTCTAGAAATATTGTGTATGGAGTCTGGCGCCAAAAAGGACTCTGCATTGTAGTGTTGTGGTGGTTTGTCAATGATATGTCAATTATTAGCTGTGAGGTTACGTATTGACTTTCTAAAGGTAATGGTACCATTCTATTCCATCGTCTACTGAAACCTATGAAATGGTAAAATCCTGCATCCAGATGCTTGACACTGCATCTCAGATTACAGATTCGTGTCTAAATAAATTTGTGACGTTCTCTCCTTGTTTACAAACTGATGGAGAGATGCATGAATCAGTGTGCAATATGTTCAGTTTTGAATAGACACTACTGGAGTCTAACTAAAAGCTGAGGAGCGGTGTCGCAGATTGTGCAAAGATTCATTACAGCCTGGGATTGTCAAACAGCTGTTTAATGGCATTTTGATTGAAAACCCCAAAAAGGATTCTGAGAACAGCTGAAGGTGAAGCTCCTTTGAATAATTCAGACGTCGGACACGTGTTTGCCGTTTGGTGTGACGCGAGGAGGGAAGTGGGGCTGTTTCTTGGAGGATTAGTTGACCCGGCCTGCAGGAAACGCTGGGTCAAGGAGCAAGGAGGGAAAATTTAACACAGAGTGGATGATGTGTGAAAAAAAAAAAAGACTCAGATAAGAGCTGCACAGTGGTCCTTTACCGTGCGCTCCTCCAGGCGACAGCGCGGGAAGCGTTTGTTAAATTGGCCGAATCTTCCAGCAAATAGCGTGGCCACAGAGGGCAGCTGTTAAGAGTCCGGAGAGGCCACTTTCAAAGGCCGGCTGTCATAGAGAGGTTTGCTGAGGAGAGGGAAAATCAATGGCCATAATTGCTCAATAACAGTGCGACGATGGAGGTGTGTGGGGGGGGGGCAGAGTGGACACGGGTCACAGCGGACATGTATCCGCCATAGGAGTTGAGTTCAGTGCCATCAACACCTCTCCATCCAACACTTGTTTTTCCACACCTGTCTTACACTGTGTATGGATGCATGTGCAAGCACTCACTGTTTGTACTGCCCATGCATTCCAATGCAAAGTTGTCAAGTATTTTGAATTTCTGATTTTTTTTTTTTCAGCGTGAAAATATGTTTCATGCAAAATTGTAAGATATTCGTTGACAGATGATTTTTGCATTCATCTCCTACAACATCGGCGTCTATGGAAACCAGAGGTAACGAGGACACTGTCCTGAATGACTGTACTTACGTTATACATCAAACAAGATGAATTCAATTTCTCCTCCAAAATCCCCAAAATCACTTACTTTGCAACCATTGTAGTCGCCCTCTGCTGATGATTTGAGAGAATGCAGGTTCTGGCATGTCTGCACTGGTGTTCCTTTTTGGGACTTTTGGGTCTTTGAGCTGTGCTTCGTCAGAACATGAGTCATCTGAATATTCATGTGTTCATTAATGTGAATCATCTAGAGACTTGAAACAGACATAACCTTGAGCTGTGGACAAACATTGCTACTTTCCTTCGGACATGATGTTTTTATATCGACAGTTTTCAAGTACTCTGAATTATAGGTGTGGGTACACGAGCACAGTTACCTGAGTACTTGATGTTTCTTTCGTGATTCAAGCAGTATCTTTAACTTCAGCTTTTGTTCTTTTTAAACGGTCAAAATATTTTAAATCTGTAATTGAGGTCCTGCTCATTAAATCAATAAGTATGGCCATCCCTTCTGCTCCCCCTCTGGGTGCACATTAGGACATGGAGTTTCTCGCAGCCAGTCTGAAAAGGAGCAAAGATACAACAAGCGAAGCCTCTTTGAAATATTTGTTTGGGCACCTGCCTGTTTATAAGACGCCTCCTTTAAAGTGGAACCAAAGTGAAAGCGGTTTCCCTTTTCATTACGTTGGAAGTTACTTTTTCTTTGTTGCCACAGCTTGTGTTAATTTCTCACAGCCGTCTGTGCCACCAGTCACACTGATTTACTTAGGAGCCAGAAGAAGTGGTATCCTAGCAACAGAAGCAGATATCCGTACTTTGTTTGTTCCGTCACACCAAGCATGTGTGTGTGTGTGTGTGTTTGTTATGGTGTTTGAGTGTGTGTGTGTTTATCCCGGGTGCATGTGTGTATGCAGAGATGTGTGTGTGTGTGTGTGTGTGTGTGTGTGTGTGTGTGTGTGTGTGTGTGTGTGTGTGTGTGTGTGTGTGTGTGTGTGTGTGTGTGTGTGTGTCTATAGAAAGTTGCTGTTCAAATGCAAGCCGACACCTCACTGCTGCCTGTAATGGCCCTGGATTTATCGGCATGTGGGAGAAAGCTGTTTACATAGTGCCCTCCACTGTTACCAATGGCCATGATAATGGTGTCAGACAAGGCTTAGCCGGCCCATTCCTCTGTCTCACCTCACTTCATGATGTTTACACACCGAGTTTAAAATGTGCCCCGCGCAGCTTGCATGCCAATTCCGCTCAGCTCGTACATCAAACCCCGTGAGGTCATGGCTGGAAAGACGCCCGCTGACCCTTCGGGGAGAGAATATATCTCCATGTTCCCGCTGCAGAAGACTCCGAATCCAAGGGGTAAGAATTTCAAAATCTAATTTACGACAACAACTGGATGTAATAAAGTGCAGAGGAGCGGATGGAGGCGCTGTGCGGGGTGCAGCCAGCTCCTGACCGGGACTTATTGAATTAGCTCTTGGAAGCTCCTCACATATCTCAGATCAGCTTGTGTGTTTCATAACCTCCTTTTAAAAAAGTGTGTGGAGATGATGTAAGTTTATTCAAACAATCGTGTTGATTTAAACTTTAAAAACACAACAAAATTCGTCAGACGAGATGCGAGCCAATGGTCATTAACGCGAATCTGGCGTCCTCGAAGATTGGCGATCGCTGAGTCACTCACTCGATAAATGAAAAGACATTTTCCATTAGGAAAGTTCAGTGAATGTGTGCTCAGATAAAGACACTGGAAGCATAAGAGGACACTATAGAGACAGAGAAACATCTGCAGCCAGCATCTGTCCACCATTTAGCCTTGTGATTGTGTTTAGGGACAATTCCTCAGCGGGAGACGAAACTAGAACCACAAAAAAAAAAGAGAGAGGTTCAACTCTGACGAAGTCCTTCTTTCTCCATGTGTCGTGACTGGAAAGAAGAATCCTAGAGAAACTTGGAAAACAATGTCTTTGTGTTTATGCCAAACCAGTCTCTGGTGTTATTTACATAATGTTACTGTTTATCACTCCCTAAATACGCTCTGTATTTATCATCAGGTGCATGTGTTGCATTCAACGCCACTAGAGAGAAGTAACTCTCAGTCATGTGCAATCAGGTGTCAAGTGTAAAGCTAACCTGCATTCATAATGTTCCCAGTGTGGATTCCTTTGTTCCGATTCTAAAGCTAATAATTCCTCCATTGTGTTCAAAGCACAAAATCGAGTTGTTATACCTTTTGGAAGCAGGAACAAAGAAAAAGACTCTTTGATCAAACAGTCGTATTGAAGGTGGCAACAGTTTTTTCATAACATTTATTATTTTCTAATCCTCTTCAACTCTCTGACAGTCATTGAAACAAGGAGAGTCTTCAGCGACAGTGTCGTTAACTTGACCAACTGATTGATTGACAGGTGTCACCTGAACCAACCCGCTCACCTGTCACTCACAGAGCTTAACCACCAACCAAGTCTTGGCAGGGGTTGGCCAAAAATAACCATGGTGATGCTGATGTAGTGGCTATCATAGAGCTGTCTTCCCAGCGCCGTCTCCTCCACTTCTGGCAGTGCATATTCACGTGTTGCGAGGGAATCGCTTTTTCCAGAGGGCTGATGTGACTCCTTGTCTTATCTATAATGATGTGAAACATCTTAGCTACAGGGGAATGGAGAGGATTGTCGCTGATGAGATGGAACCCAATTAGTCCAGCTGAAAGCGACAGTGCAAATGAGTTGTTTAATTTCGTATGTTTTAATGAGAGATGTAAACAGTCGTGTTATTATGAAACTGCTGAGATGAAATGATCAACACAGTCCCGGGAATTCAAAGGTAAACACAAGGTCATTGGGTTAATGGCATGGTCATGGGTTCAATTCCCAACTTCCCCCGCCCGCCTTCAGATGGGTGTGTGGTTTGCCTGCAGCGCTTGTGTTTGGGGTGTTTCCCAGCGGAGGTGAACCCACAGAAACCTGATCCATGAAAAGAGCAGCACAGACTCCTTTAAGATGCCGCGCACTGATGTTCCTCACTCTCTGAAATATTCATGTAACTGTCATAATGACTTTGATGAGGGATCAGTGGCACAACACAATCAACACAAAGACACGCAGATGAAAGCAGACGATTCTCCGGATAAAGACGTTAACGCAGCGGGAGAACCCGCTGGCAGGCGTCTCCGCTCCATCCGACCAATCAGGCGTCTCCATCTCCGGCCGACTCCAGCTCCCTGTCCCCGGCACCGGGCTCCGTCCTCATAATTGAAACTGTGCCGAAATGTGATTTGTGATAAGGATAATCTTCACCGTGATTAAGATCCTATAAACTCACAGAGAGAGGGGATCACACGTGCGATGGCGGAGATAACGGGCTCGGCTAGAAATATGGCCGCGTATTACAAACATTCATGGTCGGACTCACTTAAAATGTAGCTGGGCACACGGCGAGGGATTGCTAACATCTGTTCTTGTTAAATTGCAAAGGAGTTTTATTGATCTGGTGCCGCGGCCGCATTCCATCACAATTTACCGCAGCGGGAGGAAAAGGCAGGAGGAGGAGAGGGTGTTGTCTTTTAAAGGGGATCACTGGTTCAGGTAGTTAATGCCCACGCTCTCTTTTCTCCCTTTAAATCCAGCGGAGGGGCGTGCGAAGGGAATTCAAATGAAAACGGACTCCTCTGTAGTCCAAGGCAGCGAGGGCCGGGAGCTTGGTGTGATTTAAGGAGGATTGTGCGAGAGCCAAATTGGCTGCAGATGGGCAGAGGAGGTCCACAGCTCCATAACCTGGCAGCTTACATGTATAGATTATGTGCGGTAAGAGTGTTATAAATTACACATGGGAGATTCCTCGGACTCTGACCCGGCTGCCCTCCACCGGGCCGCTGTAATGAGATGGAGTGGAGATACTCCCATGGATTTAATTAGGGACGTCTGTGATTTCATTCTCGCACCTGATTTCTGCCCTGGACCA
>JAFBJT010105710.1:77034-100295 GCA_016785325.1 Chascanopsetta lugubris
TAATTGTTTTATTTCAACAGCGTCATGAATAACTACTTACTAAAATCAAACTAAACATAGTTGTATCATTGCCTCACATGGGGTGCATTCTGCAGTTGGCCAGGAGGGGGTGATGAAGGTCAAATATCTCATAGATCCTCACAAACGACTTCATCATTTTAGTGCCTGACTAATGTGATATGTGGTGTTTTGGAGGTAGACATTGTAATCTAATTTTGATTTGATAAAATTACATTTGATAAACCACACTTGATCAGTGTGATTTTTTAAAATTATGATCATCAATATATAACAGAATTTGAACAACCCATAATTTAAATACTATTTCATATATAATACAATGGAAACAAATCCAAGTTAAAAACAACCACAAGGAGTTGAACATGAAAAATAAATCACACTGGAACTGAACTGGAAGAAAAACACTTTGTATTATCACTTAACCCCTGTTGCTCGTTATCACACGCAGATAAAAAATGACTGGAAAAACATGGGCCTCAAATATTATCGGAGATTTCGGGCAGCGGGCCAGAGGGTCCATGTTCTGCGAGTGTGACGATAAATCAAGTGAGACCCTCTGCCCAGTGTGCGTGGGGCTGTGAAGGTGCCAGGAAACAGTTGTTTCCTTAAATTATTCTCTGTGGTTTTGTGTGATCTGCGGAGAACAAACCCCTGCCAACAGCTACACTTCAGAACCTGGCGGCGCTTTATCGCGAAAAAGAAAAATATTTGCGTGAAAGTGATGAAAAGGTTGGAGTGAGAGGTCCACACCCAGGCCAGGGGAAAATCTGCGGAGCCACGTTTTTATTGCAAAGTTTGCTCTATTGAATTTTCCCAAGGTTAATCCGAAGCAGCTTGTTTACCTCTCCCCGCTATTTTCCATCTTAATTGACACTTTGTTGCAGGGACGAATGTGAAGAACTGGCAATAACACCTGCGGTTCTTCACCTAAACGCCAGAAGACACATCTCAGGAGAAGCGTCATTATGAAATAAATGCGAGAGTTTATGCAAAAGCAAAGTGGAGAAAAGTTCTCTGTAAGATCAGGGCGTCGGGTTAAAATTGCAGCGCTTACACAAATTGCTCTCTCTGCTGAGACGCGATCGCTCTGAGCAAACGCCTCCTCACGCGGCTGAGCTTCGCCGTCTCATTACCGAGACATGCAAGCTGTCGAGTGTGTACGACGCCCGGCCGTCAGGAGGCAAAAGCATTTCCCTACATTCAAGGAAATGTTGTTTCCCCGCCGTCCATGAGTTTAGCACAGAGTCTGGAAGAAGGGCGGGCGCGGTGTCTCCTATACTGCCGTGGCTTCGTGTTGTGCATGTCGGATGTTAATGAGTACGGGAATGGAAACCTGAAGTGTGTTCATTGTGTCGAGCGGACGTCGGAGCCAAAATCTTGCAGAGCGGTTAATAGAACAACGTGCCGGCAGCCGGCAGCCGGGAGCTCTCTGCCGCTGAGGTCGTTCAGTCAGCACCAGGACAACACGGAGGATTTCAGGAAGGTGAATGAGACAAAGACGGACACACACAGAATAGTTGCTCCCACTTTTCTATGTAGCCAACACGTCCTAGATGTGACTGTATGACTATAACTGCCATTAACACACAATTGATAATCAATTGAAGATGACTGATTCCTACTTCTAAGCGGCAACCGTCAGGGCTGAAGCATGAGTCCCGATACGAAATTTGAAGAACTCGCCGTTCACAGGGTGGCCACTTGAGGCAGACTCCAAAAGCGAGTCAATCCCCATAGACTCTCATGTTAATATGATGAACTTTAGAGGTGAATGAAACATGTTTGAAACCTGGTACAAACTACAGGTTTGATCCCAATCGGTCACTCACACTGTAGGGGGGAGAATTTCTTTCTAACTCGCTTATTCTTTATTATATCCAGGTTTGAAATTGTGCATAGTTAGGGGAACGGCCTCTTGAGTGACACCTGGAATTGATTTGATTTCTTGCTCTGTTTCAATTAGTGTATTTGACATGTCTTAGACCTCCGTTCTTTTTGTGAAGCGCCTTAAAAAAACCTATTATTATACATTTCTCTATCTTACATTGCTCATCGCTAATCTAATGTTTTATGGCCCATGATGCTTTGCATGCATGAAGTATCTTGGTATGTGTGTGTGTGTATGAGAGGTATTTGAATGACGGCATTGACGAAGGCATGTGACGCCTCACTGACTCCAACCATCCCGAAACTGCAAGGCAGAGTAGCTCACATTGATTTCTGTGGAAATTCAGAGACGCGAGCTTCACAGTTTGTGATGACTGCAACTCAGAGGAATGTACTACACCAAGCGCTACACCTCCTCGTGTCCACAGCCGCCAAATGAAAAGAAAACAAAGCTGCAGGAGTCTGTCAGCGTGCACTCATAAATGCTTGTGTAGAAAGAAGCTTAAATCTCCGTTGGGCTTCATGTGTGGTCGTTGAAGGTGCCAAATCCCCCCAAATGAAGTGTTACGTAAAGTGAAATGCCAGTGCTGTGATGGTAAAGTAATTAATAAAAAAAACACCTTATTTTGGTGCAAAATCAACAGCCTTTATTTCCTGTCTGAACCAAAATGAGGGAGTTATCTTAACAATAAATGATGACCTGCTCCAGCGTTCTCACGCGGCCGCCTTGAGACCACACTCTGGTTCTGAAGCAGCACAGGCGCCTCCCTCCCTTATTATCTTGATTTCCTCATATGGAGAGAAGCAGTGGGCCGTGAAGTGAGACAGGTCAGTTTGTTATGTCTGATCATTGAAATCTATAGGAACCAAACACACTTTACGAAACTAAATGACACATCAGCCAATAGCAGTCAACGCTGAGAAAGTGATCAGGGGCTTGATTAGTTGTAACGCTGCCGGTATTGATCCGGCTCCGCTCCTGGAGAGAGACATTCGATCACAGGCTGGGGTTAAGTGTAACACTGAGAGAATGGTATCGGACAAGGAGAATGACAGGCAGGAATGAGATAACTGCCCCTGATCCTTGACGGTGTCAACATTTACCCTTTTCTGTGCCGCTGATATATCCATCAGAAAGACTGCCACTTTTTTTATTATTATTTTTCGTGTCAGAATAGATTTTTTTCACTTGAATGCCTCACAGACAACCCTGACATAGATCTGTCCCTGTTGCTATCATTTGTCAAGTCACTGCAAAATAACATCAGCCCAGGGAGAGAGAGAGAGGGGGGGGAGAGAGAGAGAGAGAGAGAGAGAGACAAGGTTTACAGACAATATTGTTCCTGCGGCTCAGGGATTTATTTTTGTTTATTTGTTCTTTTCCTGGAAATTTGCTTTCTCTTGTGGGGGTTTGTGAAAAGTGGAGTTTATATCTTAGATTTGCAGATCCACAACAGTAGAGGCCCGGGGGTTCAGGACCAAGTGGAAAAGCTTGCAGTTCACAGGGTGGCCACTTGAGGCTGTCTCCAAAAGCCAGTCAATCCCCGTAGACTCCCATGTTAAAATGGTTCAACTTGAGAAGTGAATGAAACCTGTTTAGAGTCTGGTACAAACTAGTAGTTGCATTCTTAATCAGTCATATTTGTTTCCATGACAACTGTATGGGGGTGAATTTTTTTCTGACTCGCTTATTTCTTCTCTATCAAGGTTTGAAATTGCGCATGACTAAGGGACGTGGCCTCTTGAGTGACACCTGGATGTTCTCGGATGAACCAGGGCGTCAGCAAGATGGCGACGAGTGAACCGCCCACTACGAGCCTCATAAGAACTCTGCAGAAACCTATGGGGGACATCATGTTTTTTTTTTACGTCCATCCTTATATACAGTCTATGGTCAGAGACACATCCGATCTCCTAATGAAAACAGTCATGATGGGACTATTTCGTTAATTTCTGCTTATAGCTTTCCTTAACCTTTGCACACCGGACCTTTAAATCAGCAACTATTCGCACACTGAAATCATCACCTTGTCGATCCAGCTCCATTACAAACAATATAAACGGTCGCAGGAGAGATGGTGAGGAGTCTTTACAGGAAGTGAACACTTCTAAGCCGCTTCAGTGAAAAGCCCTGATCTTGCAGTCCTCGGGCCCCTCGCTCAGACCTCATCAGCCCGGCGCACATGGAGCATGACAACTGCTCTTCCTCAAAGGGCCCGTATGTCCCCTGTGAGGAGAGGCCGGTCACCTCATCGAAGAGATTAGAGCCGAGGAACTGGACCGGAGGAAACACTTCGCTTTTCTCACTCTGCAGCTGATGGCGGGGGGGAGGTGGGGAGATGAGGGGGATGGGATGGGGGGCGGTTAGGGACTTAAAAACTCTTGGGTTGGTGTCTTTTCAGCGATGTCCACTAGGGTGCCATTTGATTTGTTCCTATCTGTGCTCCACACAGGTGGGTGGCGGTGCAGATTTCTGCTTTCTCCTGCTGGGAGGCGTGGGGGGGGGGGGGTTCTTTAGCTGGCTGGGGTTTGATCTGGCAGAGCCTCAGCCCAATAATCACAGCTCAGACAGAGGGGGGTGTGCAGGCCTTCACACTGCCATCCAGGGATTTGTGGGAGGAAAGTTGTCTCGAGGGGGGAGGAGGAGGAAGAGGAGGAGGAGGAGGAGGAGGGGGAGGGGTGCGACTGATGAGTATCGTTGAGGCAAAGGATCAAAGAGGAAGGTTTTGGCGGAGTGGGTGTCCGCGTTTCCCTGTGTTTTTGTCTCGTGGGTTTTTCTTCAGACTCCCGGTCTTTTTGATCCCTCCTTCGATCCCCCTCTCTCATCCGAGTCATTGTTCCCTTTCTTTTCGTTCCCATTTTTGGCGTGAGAGGCGGCGGCGGAGGCGAGGGGTTTTCACTTTGGATCCTCCCGCTGAGGGCTCGTCCACGGGCATCAAATCAGCTTTTCTCAATTTTGCTGACGGCTCACTCTGAAGCGCCAACAGTTGCTTTTCTTCGCGTCTGCCACCCGCGCTCGGCAACGACACTCGCCCTCGCTATCATCCTCATCATCGCCCTTGCCATCTTCTTCAATCATCCGCCCAGTACTGACCATTCAATCTGTTGTTCTTTCAAAAAAAGGTTTGGCAGATTGGAGCACAGTCATTTCCCCCGGAGTTACAGAGCAACTCAGTAAATAACTGCACAGAGGAAAAACAGGAAGTAGAAAGACCTCTATTTTCTCTCTGGAGGAACCAAATAGCTGGTTGTGTGCAAATGGTAGTTTTCACACTTCTGGACAAACTCCTTGACATTCAGCAGGTGCTGCACCTGTAGAATCTGTCGGTGGGGTTTTGAACGAGCGGTCGTCTCAACAGGAGATGACATCACCCGACATCTTAAATAAAACTGCTTCCGCCTGTGTTTATTGCCGCTTGGTCGGTCGCCAACGGGCAGGAGATAACAACCGAGCTGCCTGTTGATGCCGTGGCTGCAAGGCATTAGCCACTATTTTAAGATAGAGGCTCATCAGGGGGGCTCCGCTGAAATGGTGAATAATTGCACAGCGGGGAGGATTTAATAACAGAGGAGAGGAATGAAGCGCTGATCAGAGATGTTATCTATCAGATAAACACAGTGACTCTGCTGTGCACTGATGAGAGGGATTGGATTTACTTCATGCGCCGTTTTTATACTGGAACAAATGCAACGACTTCATCGTCAGTCGATCTGCCAAGGAATTTCACTCATCAGAATAGTTGTTTGTTTGTTCCTCAGAGGAGCCGGTGGAGTTTTTGTTCAGAACCTACTGTGGATGTGATTATCACACTAGTTTATCAATTAAACTAAAGAATTGATGTAGTGGATGGTTATAATGGATAGATGGATGAAAATGATGGATGGGTGGATGTAGAGATGATGGTTGTTAGGATGGATGGATGGATATATATATATGTGTATATATATGTAAAGATGGATAATGAATGAATAGATTGACAGTTGGATGGATGGATGGATACATGGATGGATGAATGGATGGTTGAATGCAAAGATCAATGCATTGATGGTTGGATACATAGATACATAAATGGATGGCTGAATGATGGATGGATGGATGGATGCGTGCATCGATGGACAAATGGATGAATATGTGGATGAATGGATGATGTTACTTTTGTTCTGCACATCACAGAAACACTATACATTATAAAATCAAATGTTTATTAATTCACCCAATGAACACATGTATAGGTGTAGGACGGAGTTCACAGATGGATGCATAGATGGATGGATGGTTGATGGACTTCGTCCCTGTCATATTCGTTTTCCACTCCTTCACGGTCGAGATCATTACAGTCTGCTTATGTGAATTAATGAGATTTCAAAAAAAAGAAAAAGAAAAAAAGAATCATCTGATGTCAGACATGTCTGAGGTTTAACAAAGACGTCTGAACTCAGACGGAGTGGAGGGAGGGAACCAGGGCAGTTCACAGCAGTTCAGTTCCCTCTCTGTGTGTGGATGAGGCCAGTTCCTCCGTCGGCAGATAGATAAAGGGAAGATGGATCATTTGATGCCTTTTTTTTTAGATAGATGCTGCAACACAAACAGGAGAGAGTCATTCCCTCCACAGTGGGAGCAGAGATGGCAGCAGCAACCCGGTGACTAACCCCCCCCCCCCCCCCCCCCCCCCCCCTTCCTTCCCTTTTCCCCTCTGCCCTCACGTCTTCATTAGCTGATGTAGTGCATCTGCGCCGGACCTTCGTTTACAGCGGTGGCCGCGTCGGGGATGAATGTTGGGCGCCTTTAAATCGGGGCCCTGTTTATATAAATACTGCGGCGGTGTGATGCTACGTCTGTTTACTGTGCATGCTGATTTAACGCCGGGCCCGGCGCGGCTTTTTACGAGCCGCACCGCTTGCGTGCGTGATTAAGGACGTGTTCCACTATAAACTTTTACAGCGCAGGAATAATGGCTGGCTGTTTTCACCGATACCACGTCTCACCGAGGGGAACGGGAGGAGTAAACTCTGCCGGGGAATAAAGCTGGAGGCGAACGGCGCCCATGCCCTCGTGACTGTTTATTATTGTGAATCACGCCGCACATGAAAACCAGAGCAAAGAGGTGGGGAGGGTTTTACAGCGCGCCGTTTATTTCACAGGAGCGTCATCTTCACAGTAATTGCCGGTAATTGACAGAAGAGACCGTTTGCATCTTATTTCGTAATCCTTTGTTTTGAAGCTGCCGTCGGAGACGGATCACAGAGATACGTGAGGTGGTATTTTTAAAGAGTCTCTGCTCGTCTGATGATGAAAATGAAAAAAATAAAAAAAACTTTATTAAAAAAGCTCTCCACTCTCACATGTTTGCTCATTATCCAGTTTCAAACGTTCCTCGGACTGAGCCGTGTTTACTCTGCAACACAGGAACAATCGTCGGGTTCAAAAACCAAATATTAGCCCTGGATCCTTTTGAGCTTTTGAAACGTCGTAACTCCGAAAATAGTTTGACTGTAAAAGACAAACGGATCATCTCTCTCTCTTGCACAAACTCCGTCCTCCTGCAGGAATGTTTGAATCACAGCAATAAATTCAAACATGAATACAAGCTGCCTCACTGTTGATGCCATTTATCCTGTGAACAAGCTGCAGAAGTCTCCTCCTCTGATGTGATGATTACATGTTTCAGGAGTAATGATATATACAAACCGGACCAATGAGTTTACATGATGGAGAAACTCAGGGTTTACTTTCTCTGTCACAGTCTTGAGAAACATCTGTTCTATGCTGAGCTCCCGGCAGGAATCAGGAAGTTGTTTTTGTTTTTATTTAAATTTGAAAATTGCGAGTTCAATCAAAATATAAAACCTGTTAAAGTTAATAACTCAATCAGGTTGTATTAATCATGCTTAATCACTCGCATATATTAATGTAATCAACAACCTTTTCTTCACACCAGCTCACCGATTCAGCAGCACAGGCTCCCCCTAGTGTCACGGCATAGTAAGTGCAGGTCAAACCAACATCTCAGCATCTTCTCTTTAATTTCGACTCTTTACAAAATCATTCCGCGGACCGGACCCTCTGGCCTCATGTTTGACATCCTTACTGAAACTAAAGAAGTTCAGCTGTGTGTGTTTTTCTTTACGCTTCGTCTGTAAGAAAAAAAATAAAAAAAACGTGGTACAACAGAACAGACTGAGAACTGACACAGTAATTAATCAACCTGGCCTCCACTCGAGAAATGTATCTTATTTAAAACTTTAAATGTGTTAAACTGTCAACACAATGAGGCGCGTCACAGCTGTGTGTGGAGAATATCACACAACACTCGCTCATTCGTCTCCCTGTAGGGAGAGAGAGAGTGAGAGAGAGAGAGAGAGAGAGAGCGAGCAGGCTGCAGACGAGCGGCGGTACGAGCGGCGGTACGAGCGGCGGTACGAGCGGCGTCGTGCCCTGGGACGCCTCCATCTGTTAGTCTGTTGGTACGAGCTTGTACCAAAGACAAACAACTGTCGCCCACACCTTGTTATAATCTGTCCGCACCTGAACAACAGGAAGTGAAGGGGAACATGAAAGGGAAAACTTTTTCCTTTAGAGCTGAAATCCAGCCACCGTCGGCCCCGTTGCGTAAACACTGCAGGAATAACTCGGCTGGTGTTTGCCTCCGATTCAACACCGCAGCACCGGCCGAGCCTCGCTGCACCAAAATCTGGATTTAATGCACTTTGATGCGGCGCTCACCTGACCTCATTACATACACATCAGGTTTTCACTGTTGTTTGTGCTAATTTGACCTCGTACTGCAGGTGCATGACTGGTGGATCAACATGTTATTAAAGCATGCTTTGTTTTGTTTTTTCATTGGTGGCGCCTCCCTTAGTGGCCATTTTTTTTTGGTAACAGCAAGTGCTCTGAAGTATTCCCCTTTATAATGGTTGGTGATTATCTATATTTTTCCGCCACTTTTTACTTTGAAATATACTCGCGCAAAGTGCTTGAATCCCAAAGAGACGCGTCATTTGTTTCTGCATCCTACTCATTTGACAATCCTATAAAATATCACTTGTGATATCTATATTGTCTTGAAGTTTGCGAGTTAATACTCTTTATTCGTCATTGATTTGGACTCTATTTTTTAAATGGAGTCCGAATTTGCCTTTTAATCACATCCTGGTAGCCACCTGTAATTCGAAGTTGTCGCAAATCTGTTTGTAAATAATTCCTTTATTGTCTTCTAGGTTGTCTTGTACAATGAAATGAGGGTGTGGTTCCACTTCTTGCAACACCAATTAGGAAATGGCAATATAAAAAAATAGCACAATAGCAAATAGAAATATTATACATTGATATACGAGGATCATTGTATAGACTCTTCCACATGCTTGGAATGCTAAATCCTGCACATTGTACCTTTTATTATTGAGATACTGATCCACTGATCCCAAATGACTTGGAGAGTTCTAATCAGGCCAGACTTGTGTTTACATCTAAACGAGCTCTTATAAAACCTTCTCCTCCTTCATGATCTTTTTATAGTAAACAGGTCAAGCAAACACCACCTGCTGTAATCACCCAGTTCGTGTCCAACAGGAAGGTGCTCGAGGAACACGACCACCTCTTCCTCATTAATGGGGGCCAGAGTGAGTGAAGGTGGACCTGAAGTGTGGGGAAACGGGGAGTAGGTTGTTAAAGCAGCAGAATCCTGACTCTTAGCATCACTGTTCAGCACCTGCTATTGATTTGAAGAAAGATCACACAAACCTGAAGAAGCCTCCTTTTTCCTTTTTCCTCTTATGAGACACTCTGGTTGGAGAAGCAGAAAAAAGAATTCATCACCATTCAGTGATGTTTGAAAGTTTTTTTGTTTTTTTTTATATCTTCAGGAAAATTGCCAGAAAGCAACCTTCAATGGGTGGAAAATTAAAACTTTCTCTAATCACTTCATACAGTAAGAAAAGCAAAAATAACTTTTCCTAAGTTTTGCCCTTGGCCACTGGAACCAATGGTAGTTCATTCTCATTCTCTCAGGTCTCTTTGATTCTAAGTCAGAATCAAATGTTATCCTCGTTAGTTAATGGTCAGATATTGATTTTTTAAGAAAATCCTGAAGTGCTTTTTAAAATGAATAACCTTAGAGTCTGTACCTTTTTAAGGAAGGAACAAGAATTTTTTATAATTTTGGCTTGGTGTATTTGCTCAGATTCATTTGTTTTTATTTATACTATCTATTACTGTACTGTACTATTTTACACGAAAAATTAATGTTACATATGTGTTACATTAATATTTATATTGTACTTTATATTAATGTACCCTTTCTGGCTTCTCATGCATTTTTATTGCACATTGCATCTCAATATTACAGTACTTACTTTTTTTTTGCTTTGCTCTCCTCTTTATGTACACACAAGCAATTCATCTTATACTCTAATAATACTTGTTTATTTACGTGTATCGCGACTGTTACTGCAGCTGAGGTTGTTGCTAATCAACAGTCAGATTTCTCATATGTGTGAACCTCATTCTTGAAATAGTTGCCGAGCGTTGAGTGTAGTGATAATGAGTCCTCACAGTTGATGAACGACATCAATCTTTCTGCCAATTTCTGATCTGGCAGCCACTTCCCCTGTATCTCGATTGCCGCGTTTCCCTCGACTGGCCCCACTCCAGCAGAGGATGTTTAAAAGGTGAACTCCTATCCTGTGCACAGCTCCACTTCCTCTCATTTATTTCACATAATTCACTTTTAAAACAACATTTTTTTTTTTTCTGCCTTTCTTTTCACACCAGCCAAACGCAGGCCCCCACCTCTCACGGGCCACAATTTTAGGCCGAGCTGTGCTCGGGCAGCGTCCTCGCCCGGCCTGCTCTGCCCTCACCCGTTCGTCAACACCAATGGAAAGCGAAGGTCGAGCAAAGCGGCGAGCCTCAGAAAGGCGGCCCCCGAGTGATGGCTCTCCCTTTTGTTTCATATCTGTGTGAGTGATGACATTAGATCTGGCGCCGTGTCCATCAGACGCGGGGTCACAGACACGGAGTCCGCCGCCTCCCCTCTTCCAGGGAAAGTGGGATCAGCGTATCGGGCTTTTTCACCACAGATGCATCTTGACTAATGGAAACACCTCTGGCACATTATTGTATCTCATATCACCATGGTGGCAGACTGTAAACCGTGAAATAAAAGTCAGCGTGTTATTTATACTCTGAGCACTAAGAGCCAAAGCTGTGATGGAGGGAAGGAATGTTTTCAAGGTGTCCCCCCCTTAATGCTCCACACTTTAACGGCGGTGGACTCTGATGAGTTTTCCTTTCAGCCACAGATGAAAAACAAGTCCATCACTTCGCTCTCTGCCGTCACAACACATGTGCCTGCCCTTTTTTATGTGTATTTGTTCCTGCATGAGTTCTAATCTCATCATTACTTGAGTTCTTTCCTTTGAACTTCAGTCACTTACCAGAGATGGAGGGGGGTGTTGGGAGGGGGGGGGGGGGGGGGTTGGGTGGGAGGGTATGGCAGTTGCAATTAACATTGCGTCTAACCCCATTAGATGGTTTCCAGCAGGTGCACAGTACGTGGAGTAACGTGGGATTCAGTGTTTTGCCCAAGGGTACTTCACAGTACGTGGGATCGGTAAAGCTGGAATTGAACCTCCAACCTAGAGCTTAAATAGCCCTATATCAGGTGTTGGCAAACCCTCAAAGCCCTTTTACCGTACAGTTTAAATTCAACCAGACATTTTGCATCTATGAGCACATGGGGAGGGGTAGGGCGGGGTGAGGGTATCGAACCACCGACTTTCTGGTCTGAAGACAGCTCCGCTAGCCCCTCAGGCATAACACGTCTATAAATCTCACTTTGTATATAAATCTCAGAATGTATTGAAAGTGACTGAGGAAGAAATCATGCTGAGTCAGCTCCTCCTGTCGTGTCCTGTGTAGCTCACCAGATATTGACTAGACATGAAGTCAATTATTTTCTTTTTTTACATTTTTTTTCTTCTTCCCTTGTTCAGGATAATAGGGTAAAGCCTGACACTTTTAAAGAAAAATCCCTGGACAATTCTCACGATCAAATAATGATTTTCAAGTCTAATTTTGCTGAAGGTTTTGAAATGTATTTGTAGATATATAGTATTTAGTGAAAGTGCATGATTGATGATTTAAAGGGACTGAATTTCGAATAGGTTTTTTTGGCCATGCCCCTTTTATTTAGTCGCGTGACCACATAGGACTGTGCCGTCACTCGGGTGCGGACTAAAATGTCTTATCTAATCTAGCGCCGCCAGCGGGTTGACAGTCATGGTGCAGATGCTTTAACATAGTTTCTCTCGTTTTCACCTTGAGGTGGTTGAAGAACATTAGCCTTTTGAAACGCACCTCGAAGGAAAACCTGCTGTCTTTCTTTCTTTGTTGTTTTTGAAGATGTTTCCCATACATGGGGATTCTTTCACTTATCTGAGAGCAGGAGTGGAAGCTTTAAGAGGCAAGATCCTGTTATGTACTAATCCTGCCCTGAGGGTCAAGGAAGGAATTGAAGAACCTTGGCCAGAAACAAAGACAATAAAACGTAACTTCAGCTACATCATCTGAGGAATTACATATCATACCTGCACTCTGGCCCAGAGGACAGCAAAACACATTTTAGTATTTTGACATTTCTTAAGAAGTCACTGGCCCTGGACTGAATATTGTGTTTTATTGTTATTTTTAGTGTGTGTGTGCGTGTGTGTGTGTGTGTGGCATATCTCACAGGGCACCTTGTTCAGTCAGAGTAACTGAAAGCAAAGAATGGAGGATGTACAAGGACGGCCTCAGCACTCAGACACACAAATACCTCCTTTTGAATCAAATCATTTGAGTTAAAGATTCTGTTCTTTATATTCCTAAGAATGTGCACTTTAAAAAAAAAAAAACTTGACTAATTTCACAAGGCTGGAGCTGGAGATCGTCTCTCTCACGCGCACAGGATTCACATGCAGCGTGAATGGTATGATCTCGTCTGTTAGTCGCCTGCCTGAGAGCTTTGACATCTCATTTGCAAGTCACTCTGCAGCATATATAGTGGCTGGGAGCATGTTTTATTTTTCATGATAGGAGACGTGTAAATGGACTGTGAATTCTCACTTAGCTCACATCCTTTTTTATTTTATTTTTCATTCGATACCTTTTACATTCCACGTGGCGCTGGATGTGAGGTGGGGGGTATCGGCACCAGCAGCTGTGGAATGTATGGGTGCGCTTGTTTAGTTTATGCTGGCATGCCTGTTTGCCCGTGCTTGTGTTATTGTGGGTCTCTGACTGTGTGTGTGTGTGTGTGTGTATGTATGTGTATGTGTCTGTCAGATGTGCTTTGCAGGCTGGTGGGAGTGAACGGCTGGTACCTTTCAACACGGCCCCTTATCACAGACGCACACATGCACACGGTGCCCAGTGAGACTGTACAATCTGTGGGCTCTCTGATTACCAACCTCTGCTCACGTCAACCTCTCCTGTCTGTTTCTGTTCTCACCGCTTCTTAATGAAAGTTTGTATTAGAACAATAAAGTGTCAATTATGGACGCAGACAAAGCGTCTCCAAAATATACCCGATACGGAAGCTGCCATCTTGGGCCAGTATTTGCAGAAGTGAACACAGCCTCGGCCAACCACGACTCGGACTTGGCTCCAGACATTTCTAATTATTTTTTATGAGATATTTAGTAAACATAATTTCCTTTCTGTTTGTAGGAATTGAATAAAAGATCATTATACTGATAATAATAGTTGTTTTTATTATCAGTTGAATGAGTCGTTTATATTTACATGGGGTGTGGTTCCTGTCTACAGAGGCGTCCATGTTGCGCCGTTTTGTTTCTATAGTAACACTGAATAGACAATAGAATAGAACGTTTTTAATGATACCACAGGAAATGTACATGTTATAGCGGCTCACAATAACATAAACATGATAAAGTGCACATGGCAACAACAGGAAGAAGATGAGCAAGGTCGACCATATTAGAATAGAAACATAATCAGTGTAATTGAAACAGTGCAGGCCAAAAGTGACAAGTTTACAGAGGATGATGTGTTGAGCTAAACACACTGGAAGGGGAGGGTGAGTTGAGGGATCTACATCTGCAGCATGGAACCTCCCCATTGGATGTGACAAAATCCTACAGACTGCACCTTTAAATAAACAGTCAAAACCAGCTATTGCAAAAATGAGCTCTGGAACAAACATAACAAATCATTATTGAGGAAAGAATGACATAATATATTCTTTCCCTTAGTTTATTTGGTCTATGTCTCGTCCATTAACATGGAGGAGACAGGGATTATAATCCAGTAGGTTTGCCTTCACAGTCAGGGAGATGTCATGCTGTTGATTTCGTCCGTTCCCAAACCGCAGCAGCAGCAGCAGCAGCCGGCATGTCAGATCTAACAACCTTGTTTCTGCCGCAGTGATTTGTAACAGCTTCAGAAGTCAGGGATTAATAATCTGGTTGTGCTGATAGAGCTGTCAGATCAGAACATGCTTTAATGCTTGGTTTTTGAAGTGAAACTACAAACAACTGTACTATTATCATTATTTTTTTTTTCTTTTTTTGGGGGCAAAGGCTCTTTTTTTCGTGATTTTTCCACAGAGAATTCTGCCGAGTGACAGACGTGACGCTGCAACTTTGCTGGAGGAAGACGTGGAGTCGGTAACACTGCAAATCCTCCAGCAGGCCTCCAACCAAACCCTGTCAGGGCAGGTTGGCAGAGGATGCATTTGTAGGAATGACAGATTAGTGATAAGGGTTTCCCTCTGAAACCCAGCCAGGCCCTAATCTCGTCTGTCGCAGGCCTGGTCGTCATAGCGCCCGAACACACGTCCTGCTACAGGGCGGCCCAATGCTCCGATGGATCCAAACCTCTGACTGCTCCTCACTTGATCTCTATCTGTCAGCACTTTGATCCCGACATCCTCAGATGTTGTAAGCCGCTTGTGTCAGGGAATAATAACTGCTGTCAACTTTTAAGTCTCCCTCAGCGGGGCGATGTTAATATTGCCCTCTGATATTAAGTTTAGCGGCGCAATCTCATGACACGGTTAGAAAACTGTTTTCACTTAGCACCTTTTAAGGACTCCACGCACCCACTTACCAACTTCCGACAGAGTCACATCTGTGTGTTTCAGCAACTTTAAAATGTTTAAAGATCAGTGATTTGACAGCGAAAATGACATCATCTCTGAGGGGGGAGGGGGGGGGGATGCTCTTCACCCATAGACTGTCTATGAAAGTGGACATAGCGTCCGTGACGTCACCCCTGGGTTTCTGCAGGGGGCTTATGAGGCTCGTAGTGGGCGGTTCACTCATCACCAACTCCTCCCACTTCCTGTTTCATACATAAACGGGCAACGAGGAGGAGCACAGGTTGAGCTGGGGCTGGTCCCATGGTGCTGTCGCAGCATCCACACGACGTGTCAGGTCGGCCCGGGCGTCACTCAAGAGGCCACGCCCCCTTGATTATGCACGTTTTCAAACCTCGATAAGAGCTCGCGGCCTCCCAGCTCATGGAACGTGATGATCTGCTCCACGTTCGTTGCATCACCAGCTTATTGTTGCACTTTGGTCAGCGAGGGACACAGAGATGGTTTCGAACATTTCAATGAATTGAGATGAAACATCACTGTGATGCATCAAGTCTTTGAACGCAGCCTCTGGAGGAGCCGCTCCCTGGACCGGTCCCTCAGTCTGTCACGTCGGTCCAAAGCTGTCAAATGTCTCCACGTCCATAACGTTCTGCTGAGTCATTCGTGGCACTGAGTGGTTGGAATTCCGTTGCTCCCAGTTTCATTGTTTCCTCGTCTGCTGGGCTGCTCGGGTCGCAGTCAACCATCTGTGTTGCAGCCTGAAAGTTATGACTCCAAGCACCCGAGCAGATACACAGAGACAAATGTGTTGAAACACAGCCGCGCATACAGACGCCAGATGTGCCGCTTTTGGATCACGGCCATTGTGTCAGTTTGGTGATTGTCTGTCTTTTTCTGCGGAAGCATGGAGATGAACTTCCTGTTTATGTTTTTTTGTGAAACATTTCAAAACCACCGTTGAATTGTCATAATAGTGGGAAGTTTAGCTGTTTCATCAAGGCAAATCTTGATTTGAAAATATTGAACAAAAATAGAAACACTTTTACACACTGTGGCACTTGGTTCCTCTCTGATTGTTACTTTTCTGGTAAAGGTGCAAAAATAATGTAGTGAATTTACAGTTGCAAATTTACAACCGTGACATAAGACAATCTTATAAGAATGAAGATGTTAATTTTCAATTTCCAACCTTTTCTTTAGATTTACAACTAAATTTTTTTCGTAAAATTATGGGAAAAAATGAAAGTAATACTTTTACTAGTTTTCCTCAATATTACCAAATCATGCTCGTTCATGTGAAACACTCCAGAGTGGCACCTCAACATATGGAGTGGACATTTTGTTTCTTAGAGAGTTTCTGTTGCTTCAGTGAGTCTATGGAGCCAGCTGGACGCGAACAGATGTACATATGGGATCCTGGGACTTTGGACCTGAGTGGCTTTGTACTATTTTCACTGCATCTTAGTTAAACTGCAGTTGGACTCATCTGTTCAGACATATGCATATAGTAAAAAAAAATCAATACATGGATGAATAAATACAGAAATCTGGATTTTTACCTGACATACAAAGTTAGAAGAGATCTAAACATTTTCTTTTTAAGTTGAACCGCGAATAATTAGGAACTATAAATGCTGGTTTTAAGTACCGTTCTCAGTGGTATTTGATTCTCAGCTGGTGGGTCACGACCCAAAAGTGGATCGCGACCTTTGACTGGGAAAATTTTATTTAAAAAAAAATAAAATTGTATGCATCAGAGTGCATGCAAGTGCATTTACTGCATTGTTTGTTTTCAAATGCTCAATGACCATTAAGAATAGCAGGTACAACACTGACAACATGAAATATAGATTTTCTTATATTTAGGACAAAAGAGTTTTATTACTAAAATGCAAAGTGTTAATCACCACATTTTTTATAGTATCAAAAGAAACTACACTTCTAAAGCCTTGTCTGTGGAGCACTATTTGATGTTTTGCCCCCTAAACATGTCAGTAGGCTTCAGGCAGCTGTCCGTCATTTGCCACAGCACATTATCAGCTCAGACGTCTTGACGTGACATCAAAGAAGTTCTCCTGCCTGGACCAGACACGGGGTCATGGTGTGTGATGCCGCAGACAGCGAAGGCTTCATCTCCTGTTAGAATTCCACTCCTCATCTTTTTATTCTTCTTTTTACCGAGAGGTCGTGAGATCAGAGGTCACACTGAGATCACGGCACCTCATACGAAACATAAACGTGGGGCAGATTTTCTCATCCTCTCCAACAGTGAGGAGGAGAAACCAGTTCAACCTGGTGTCACCAAAAAAAAAAAAAAAATCAACTGCCATCAGCAGCCGGAGGGAGGTAATCTTCAACCCCATCAACCATCCAACAAAACGCCGAAACCTCTTATCAGCAGCAGCAGTGGTGAGTTTATAAACTGTGTCTGGTCTGAAGCGCCAGTTTGCACAGAATCTGTCCACAAACAGCTCAGCGGATCGATACGGTGCCACCATTAGTGCAAATGGAGTGGCTCGGATTGCTCAGTGCATTGTCTGTGTTATAGAGCTGTGATCTGCCTAATCAGCACAAGACTTAACTCGGTATGCCGGAGAAACACAAAACGTCCCTTAGGGTTTGGTACATGCAGAGTCGGGCAAAACAGTATTTTAGTTTGTAAATATACGTTTGTCATATTTGTTTTAAAGATGTTCTATTTAATTCAGTTTCTCCGGTTTTATAAGTCCGTAATAATCAATGTGTATAAATCAGTACTGTTTACATAAATGTGAGGTGTCAAAGAGTCAAATATCTTCATTGATTTTTTAAAAACTTTATAACTACATAAGTTAAAGTTGAACTTATTTCCATACGTAACATCAGTTATTTTGTATGAATCTATAATTTATTCATTCAATTTATGACCATCTTAAGAAATACACACAATAGTCTTTGAAAAGGTTTAAAGAGGTTCCCCAGGGCTCTTTCCTTGGCCCTCTGTATTTAAAAAAAAACATACATATTTATTATTTCTTTAGATAAATTATATATTTATGGAATAAAGATCCTACACATGTATTACACTGCTTGAGTGTCCGCAAGGATGTAACAGTTCTGAGTAACCTTACCTCATTCACTGATGCAGTTTACCTTGTATCCGTTCAGTCATTTAGCAGAGTGCATGTGTGTGTCACAGTCACCACCCACATCGCTCTGCCTGCACCCACGCGGCTGACCCGTGGATGACCTTTGACCTGCCCGTGACTGCAGAGAGGAAATTAAGCAGCAGTTTCTGTCTCTCAGAGATGAGCTGAGTATCCCATGATATGAATATTTGGAACTGGATATTTGAATTTGGTGAGAAGCCTGGCGCTGCGCCTCAGCCAGCGCCTCCCTGCCAGAATAGTTTTATGAAGCCGATTCCTCTCTCGGTCCCAGCAGGGGACACGTCCTCGAATGATTTCTAAATAATTCCAAGGTTTTCGTTGTCCTCTCTCTGACCCAGAATGCGTGTGTCAGCCTGGTCAAACATGTGGATCGAGTCCCTCCTGACCGCTGACACACTTAGGCGCTTTCAATTATTTATCTGCCAGCACCTTGAAGGAGGTGGATCACAATCCCACTGTCGACATGGTGCATGTAGAAAGTCCTCACTGCTCATGTTGAGGGCTCACTGTCGAACACAGATCTGATCCGACAGGATTCTCCAGAATTGTGCATCGAGTAGTCGCTGAGGGTTTATTTTTAATTCAGTTTCACAGACGCCTGATCATCTGTTTGTTTTATAGTCTAAACAACCCCATACAACCTGACCGTAGAAGAAGTCTTGGTCGACGTAATAGATGGACAATTAAAATATTAAATAGTCCCTTAATGTACTCATTTTATTACTCAATAGCAGCTGGAGTTTTCCATTAATAGCTGATGTGATGTGGTTCCCAAACTAAATTCGTCATGAGGACTTTCCACGAAATGTACAACATTTTTGCATGGCACAGTTGCATGTGATATACTGGTGTACTCATTAATTATGTATCGGAAGAAGGTCATGCAATCCCTGTCTTTTTTTAATCCTCTGAGGTTTGAAATGTATAAATCAAACCAAGAAAATACATCCTCACGTTTCGGTCCTGCAGAGGAAAAATGGCAGAAAGCGTCTTGGTTTGTTCCTAAAGATGCAATTTGCAGTGACCACATTAGTGTAATGTACTTTTAATGAGACATAATAGTATAATCTACCTTTGATAATAACAATAATAATAATAATAATAATAATGATGATTTGATAATAATAATAAGCAAAAACCTACTCTTCTTCATTGAAAATTCAATTCACTGCTGTAAATGTAAGAACATTCTATTTCCGTGTATTCTGCCTCATATAACTCATACAGGTCTTTACCAATTCACTTCAGCAGATACAGTAGTCTTCACAATGAAAAAAAAAATACACCAGTCAAACAGAATTGTGTGGGACTGGACTTTAAATTTCTAACCGTTCCACTGCTGTAAAAGCTGATGTGAAAGAGGAATATGTGATGAGGAAGCATCTCAGCTGATGCTGCAGCACATGTAGATTATTAATGGAGCCAGTGAGCTCGTGCTCTTTGCCAGCTGACACTGATGCAGCACATTTCTGGGTGTCGGTTCTGCGGCTCAGCCTCGGAGTGTGTGGAGCAGCAGCTGTGAGCCCGTCACACCTGGGTTTCATATCCACGCCTCAGCCCTCTGAATGAATCAGGGGGAAATGGGAGAGAAAAGCAGCCAGCATCTGATATCAGCCGTGAAGAGCTGCGAGAGAGGGACAGAAAGAGAAAAGTCTCAGTTTGCTGTTTTCAGAACAGGTGTGGCGAAAGATACAGAAATAGCCTGATTCAAAAATATACCTTTTTTAAAAAAAATATAAAGGTCTATCAACATGCAAAAGAAAATGGAACCAAAACTCATTGACGTCTAAAGCCTGTTTTATGACTGCATGTAGCATCATTAGCCAACTATGCACCAACATTCCCAGGTACTTTTATAACCAGGGATTTATTTACCTGGGTATAAGAATGATTGATTTTGATTTGCGTTTCCATTGCACCTCAAAGTTCTGGAAACTGCACTACACCTCCCGTCCAGTAGGTGGTGGTACAAAGAAGCCAAACAAGCACAATGACGCCATAAAGGGGCGAGCTGTCTCCAAACCTGTTTTGTTTTATGATAAACAAGGCACAGAAGAAAAGTCCAACTGTATATATCATGGGCCCACCCCTGCTCTACCTGTGCTCCGCCTCTTTGCCCTTTTATGGATGAACCAGGAAGTAGAAGGCGTTAAGCATCATAAGCACTCTGTAGAAACCTATGGGTGACATCACAGACGCCATGTCCATTTTTTTATATATATATATATATATATATATATATATATATATTGACGCAAGTTTAAAAGTATTTCACCATTGTTATTCCACACTGTGATTCGGGATGGTATCGCAGTGACATGACATGAAAAATTCATTAAAAAAATAAATAAATAAAATAAAATAAAAGACAAGCTCAGCACAACAGAGTGGAGAGAGTCAGTTAACGTGATGAATGGCCGGACATCAATGAGCCTTAAATAAAAGCCCAAAACATTTTTAGAGCCATTTCTGTTTCATACATCAAGGAGCGGGCTGTAATGAGCATGCACACACAAAGCCACCATCTTGAGCCTGCGGTGAATGAGCCAGAGTGTGATTAATTGAGTTTGTCACTCCGCCGTGTTCGCCCCGTGCTCGGAGGAGTCGCTCTGAAGTGATGACAGTCGATCCATTAAAGCCAGTTTTCTAAATGGCACTGATTTCCTGAAAGAAGCATCTGCTTTGGAGTCACATGACGGCGCCAATAATGAGATTCTGCTTCACGAGAAACTTCTCCAGACTCACCAGCCTCTTAATCGCTCTAAGCCGAGCGTTAATGCCTGTGATGTGACTCCCACGGCATTTTTTGTCACAAAGCTTTTAAGATATTACATGCATGACGCTACATGTCCTTTTTTTTTATTATTAATGTCTCTCTCTCTCTCTCTCTCTCTCTCTCTCTGGAAGTGACGCTTGTCACTGTTGCCTCAGATCCAGTGTTTTTTTACAATGATTTGAAATATTAATCCCAAAACCCTGGAGTATCCGTGTATTTGAAATGCTTCAAGATGTTGTGAAGCGCAAAATGAATATTTTAATTGTTCCTTTCACAGCTTCACAAACACAACACACAGAGAGCACTCCATCTCCGGTGTGAACGTTCTGTCAACAGTTCATCCACCCACTAATGTACGGCTGAACAGAGACAAACGCTCAGCAGCCACTTTACCATTCAAACGAACAAAGAACTCTGAATTCTGCCGGGGCTTCTGTGTAGAGACAAGTTATTCATTTTTTTTTGAAGTTTTGCACTGAATGATTGTCTGAACTTTCCTTTGAATTCTCAGAATCAGGGCCTTTAATGCAGCTCTGACCAATCAAGTCTTTCTGACCAAGAGTGGAACCAGTTTAACGTTCTCCTACTATTGTTACATACGTTTGTAATGACTCCTGTTGTTAGATATTGTTAGGTGTACGTTATTGCGAGGTCAACTTGTTGAAATGAATGCATGGATGCATGAGTGGAACAACATACCGCACCTCCCCTCTGACTTGCAGCAAATCTTTCCAGTGGTCACTCGCAGTACTGCAACAAATAAATCCCATCATTTTCCCCATAGACCACAACGACGATGACTGTAAAACCTGTGTTTTTTAAGATGTGAGTTTTTATGCTGCACCGGCAGTTCACTTGGGGACTCGCTCCCCTTTTTCATTTGTAGTGTTTGGCTTGTTATTACCATTCTGGAGTTGATTTGCACTAAAACCGCCAATTTGCGTACACTGCAGACCTTAGGTGTATGTGCGCAAAGCCTCAACTCTGTAATTCAACAACGACATCCATTTCATTAAGTGGACGCTTGTATCCAATGTGAGGGTGGATAGAGTGGCTGGGAATGGAGCCAACAACCCTGTGCGTTCAAGGTGCATGCTCGACTCACTGAGCTACACCCACCTGTAATCAGTCCCTTCCTGTGTGAAGGTGCGGCATTCAAAGTCTCACCCATGGAATTCACGGCATTCCAACGTAGAGGTGGCAGAGCGGAACCCACGCCCGAAATCCAGGGAAATTCTCCCAAATTTTGAGCTCGTCATTTCGCAAAATTTCAACACAGTGCTGCCTCCGACGCGCGCGGCGCCTCGCTCGCGTGGAGGCTGAACCAGTTCAGGGTCGAATCGAGCATTGCGTTTTCGCCGCAACACTTAGTGGCACAGGTGCCTTATCATGGGCGACAGGCGCGTTTGGCTGAGCACATCAGCCATCATTTAATCAGCCCACCGGAGCATCTGCACTCGGGTTTTTAAATAGATCATGTAATGAGGTGAGGAGCGCGCCGCTCCTCGTGCCATCCATTCACAGCGGGCCACAACAACATGTATGAATTACAGGTGCGGGCAGAATTCAGATGGGGATCCAGGGATGGAGGCCAGGGGGTGGGGGGTGGGGGGTAGGGGGGGAGGAGTAACAGCCAGGAAACCAGGATTTAGCAGATGGCAGCCGGAATAAGCGAATAAGCTGAATGTACCCGTGTGTGTTGCAGGGAGAAGTTGATTCACTTTGACCTCGGAGAGAGAGAGAGAGAGAGAGAGAGAGAGAGTTGTGCCACGATGGTTGTGAATGGGCGGGAGGGGAAGTGTGTTGTTGGCAGGGCGTCATCTTTTACTTTTAGTCGAATAAAGTCCAATGGAGCAGGTGCAGGAAGTCATTCATGGCTGAGCTCTGCCTCCAGGGTTTTTCACAGCTGTCGCCGCAGACAGAGTTCAGCCTGCGGAAGATAAACACCGCCAGACAATCTCAGGAGAGGCACACTTTTGTTTACCTTTTTCAAAGACATTAGTTTTAGTATAAAGGGGTAATAACTGAAAGGATTGAATTTGGTCAACTTGATAAAGTCCAGGATCATTATAAATGTGAGGGGATTCAATATCGCGGAGACAGAAATGTGGTTAAAACCCAGTATTAAAGTGAGAAGTGCAACTCTGTAAGTTTGAGCCTTTGTTTCTAACGGTAACTTGAAAGGGCTCTTGTGCACATTCAGCAGCTGATTAGAGTTTTTGTCCCGCCCCTGTTTTTACTTTCTTAGATTTGTTTATTTAAAACTTCTACAATCAGCAGATCCTGCTGCACCCCCCCCCCCCCACTAAAGAAGTTCAAGTGCAT
>JAFBJT010105711.1:18447-38752 GCA_016785325.1 Chascanopsetta lugubris
GCCGCAGCAGCAGTAGGAGTGGTAGTAGTAGTAGTAGATGTAGTAGTAGTAGTGGTAGTAGAAGTAAAAGTCCAGGTTGTAGTTGTATTGGTCCGTGTTCTTCAGCAGTTGGCAGCAGCCGCAAACACCGGGCCTCCTCCATCGTCCACTAGAAGTTTTCCCGCCAATTCCAGGTGCGTTAAATCAACTCGCCCACAGGTGGAGACGGCGGCGGCGGGGGAAGGGGGGGGGGGGGGGGGGGGGGGGGGGGGGGGGGGGGGGGGGGGGGGGGGGGGGGGGGCTGGCCATCTGATTAGGTCACGTGACGCCGCCGGGTGATTTAAAGGGAAAGTCACGATAAGAATGGGATATGGGCAAAGTGAGTTGATTTTAAAGGGCAGGTGTTTGTGATGTGAAGGGATGGGTTTGAAACTGAACAAAATAGATAATGAAATAAATAAATCCATTAACAATATGTCAGATAGATAGATGTATTCTTGTGTGTTTGAATGTGTATCTTTACATATACATATGCATACGTACTGCAAGACTGCAAATTAGACTAATGAAGTATCTTATTTTATCTTATCTTAGACAGACAGATAGATAGATAGATAGTATTTTAATAGATAGAACCTGAAAATTAGATGATGCTTTAAACATTACACGATCACCTGAATGTATAAAAAGTTGTTTATAATATTATTACCTTACAATGAGTTCCTTATGTAGCAGGTTGACTCCACAGAGGCTGCAACTTCACCACTAGATGTCACTGCAACCTATATTGTACCTAATTAATGCATATGTCAGAATTAAGGGATTAAGTGAGGATAAAAGAGTTGTGTTTAAAATGTTTAATGACCAAGTTTAAAGGTACAATGTGTAGGGTTTGGTGACAACTATCGGTAAACATGGCGGCAAATGTCAATATAAATGTATAATTGTTTTGTTATCCTACAGAAGTGACGGAAATCGACTGACATCTTACACACTGCACCTTTGAGTAGCAGATGAAAGACAATAAAACATTGAAATGAAAATAACATATGAGCTCTGTATATTAGCAATACTTGGTCATTGTTATAAGGAAGCGGACATCTTATATACCCCAGTGATCCGCACAGTGGGCATGTTAAGGGCCAGATAACGTATCTAATGAGAATGTCGCAAGCAATAATCTCATCAGGTCCCATCGTGGTGGAATCAGGGGGATTTTTGAAGCCATAACAGATCTTTGTACTCAGAGTCCACATCAGGCTGCAGCAATAAAAGCAGAAAACATCACCCATTTATAAAATCATTGATTAAATCTGCACATGAGGGCTGAAAGATGCACGCAGCCGTATCTGCGGGTGAATAAAGTGTCAGTCTGAACAGTCTGTGGGTGAAAGTGGTGTCAAAGGTTCGCTCTGCCTGTTTACCTTCTTACCTGCAAAAGAATAGAGGCTTCCAACTGGATCCACTGATAAAGGCACATGCAGCGGTTGCATCACACTTTTGAAATGTTGGGAAACTGCTAATGGTTGTGCAACCAGACTGATAGAAGACCTGATGATTGTGGATTTACTCTCGAGTACAGCGATTTTAGAAAGGATTTAAATCCACAGAATCGTTCTTCTGAATCTGTATTTGGTGTGAACACCTGATTCACTCTGACTGAGTTGAGTCGAAGTGGCTCCAATCTTCTCAGTGTCAGTAACTTCTCAGTTAATTCACTTCAGGATGGGATCAGGTGCCCCCCCGGGGGGTGCCACACCATCTGGTACAGGACTCTCTGTTCCTGTTGCTTGAAGTAATTTTGTGATCTTTCTGGAACTGCAGAATGAACATTGAGTAAGTTGTTCATGACAGTGCGGTTCTTCGTGGTTTTATGTTTGCACCATTAAACAATCATTCTCATTTTATTATTGTTGCACTGTATTTTTGAGTTTGACTCTAATTCTGATCCAGATTTGATTATGATTCTAATTCGGAATTGAACACCTCATTGACTGTGATTCTAAGTCTGATCATATTCCCTAAATTATCTTTCTGATCATGATTATATGTTTTACTTTAAGATGATTATATGTCTTACCAATTATTTCATTAGAACTGGTCAAATGTCTAATTATGACCTTAATATTGATTATATTTATGATCCTGATGTTTCTGATTTGGATTCTAATTCTGAATATAAATCTAATATTGTCAGATTCTGATCCTAATCATTCATTTTCATCTTTGCCTGTATTTGATTTGCATTCAGTTGCCGATTGTGATACTGGTTCTGATTCAGATTTGAATTCTGAATTTGATACAGCTTTGGATTCTCATCCTGATTCTAAGCCATTCTTATTCTTCTAACAGACTCCAAGTGATTCCAATTCTGATTCTGATTTTCACTGTGATCTTTCTAGTCGTTCTAATTTTGATTTTTAGTTTGAATTCTGAATCCGACTCTGGTTCTAATTCCAATTCCAAGCCAAAGTCACTGATTCTTACCCAATCTGATTAAGTTTTTTCGTTTTTAATTTTAATTTAACTCTAACTCAATTTTTTCCTGCTTGTGAATGTGCTTTTAAACCTTTTTACATATTGAAACTGTAATTCTGAGCCACATTTTGGATTCTGACCTTTGACCCCAATTCAGATCCAGACCCACACACACTACTACTGTCTGTCTGTGGGAGTGAACGTGGCGGCGCTAGGACCGGGGGGGTGCCCCCCTTAGAAAGAGGGCGTAGGCTCGTCCAGCCGGTAGAGGAGGAGGAGGAGGAGGGGGAGGAGGAGGAGTAGGAAAAGGGGGAGGAGGAGGAAGGTACCGCCACTGAGCAGCAGCAGCAGCAGCAGCAGCAGCAGCAGCAGCTCGCGCACAAACCGCGAGGCCCCAAAGGAGAGCGATGAGAGACGAGAATCGCGCGGAAACCGAGTAAAACAAACCGACCGAGAAACCGGAAACGCCTCTCTCTCCCTCTCTTCCTGTCTCGGTAGCCACGGTAACGGGGCGTTTCATCGTTAGCTTGGACGTGAGGACGGCGCGGCAGCATGTCGGTGCTGGCTCTACAAGAGTACGAGTTCGAGCGGCAGTTCAACGAGGACGAAGCCATACGATGGATGCAGGAGAACTGGTAAGAGCTAACGCGACAGCGGCCACCATCATGTAGCTAGCACCGGGCTCCCGCCGGCCGCACGTGCACCCGCCGCGTGTGAATGAATGCGGGAGCGCGCTCCCGTAGGTGTATGTATGTATGTATGTATGTATGTATGTATGTAGGTGTGTGTGTGTGTGTGTGTGTATGTATCTATGTAGGTGTGTGTGTGTGTGTGTGTGTGTGTGTGTGTGTGTGTGCGCGTGCCAGACGGGAACCGGGAGGCTGCACCGGCGGCGCATCAGGGATTAAAGCGTATCCTGTTATATCAGCCTGTCTGTCATCATCCGCACCGACCATCACTGAAATGAACACAGGCGAGGCCCTGAGCCGTGCGGGAGAACACAAGGACTCACACACACACTCACACACACATGTTCACACATGCACAGGTTTTGTCCTTGATTTCCTTTGATTCAATCCCTTCATCCCCATCATCGTCACCAGTTACCGCGATACTACCACTGCTACCGTTGTAAAGGTCATCATCCAGCTGCCTCATCCATGTTAATACACACACACACACACACACACACACGCACACACACACACACACACACATTACACACGCATACGCTGCTTATTGAGTCTAGCCTCGTGCACATGCCTGGTAAACATCCAGCATCGCCTTGAAATCACGCTCCCTATTGCATTTCCATCCAAACACATGCGCTGTATCGCACACATGAACATGCATTGCATGTCAATTACATGGTATGTCATTATAAATGGCACTCGAATCAATGAGACACTTGAGGTAGACTGATTTAAAGGTCCAGTGTGCAGGGTGTTTGGATATGCATCTGTAGGTATTTGTAGGAACCTGAAACTTCAATGTTTTGAAAGACATAACTCTACGTACTGGCCCTTTAGCTGCCGAAATTATGCTTATCAAGCATTTCATCATACATTCTGAACACATAGCATCTTCATAGTCACTCAAATCAGTGTGAAACCTGAATTAGATTGATTTAAAGGTGTAGTGTGGATAGTTTTTGAATATGCATTGGCAGATAATTAAGGTAAAGGAATTTGCGACTTTAGTAATTCTACATGCTTCTAGGCGTTGGTTCTTTTTGCTGCAGGAATCCAGTGCATTCAGATGGTAGTTCAATCAACATACTCAATTACATACGTGCAATTAGTCATACACCTGCACATGTGCTGGATCGGTGTTATACTGTATACTATTTTTGTAAAGTTAGCTTTAGGTCCAGTGTGCTGAATTTATGACAGTTCACTGAATATCAACTGAATCCACCAAATTCTACACACTGCTCCTTTAGCGGCAGTAATCCAGATCAGAGGCGTGTTTACTTGAAATAGCTGACCAGGTATTAACTTTGAAATATTGATGTAGGCTCTATAAAGTCGCCCAAACCAATGAAGTCCATGTTGTGGATGGATTTAGAATGACTGTTGTTATAGAAACAAAGTCCCAAGAATTCAATTTCCGAAAGTATTACTTCAGGAATTATTGTATGTATGACATTGAAAAGCCTCAAACCTAAGCTCCGGACTACATTCAAATGATTAAATCTGCAGGAATTCTACTTTTACAGCTCGTTTTTTTTTTTTTTACATCTGCAAACCAAGATACAACTTCATTAACTATCACCTTATAACTACCTGAAAATGTTCATTAATCAAACTTCAATGCTACATTTCTTACTCTCGATCGCTCTGCCTCTCAAACACAGGTTGTCAACTTTGAGCAGACCATTCTTCTAATGAACTGATAAGTGATCAGTTCCCCCACAGTGTAAAGTCCAGTGTAAATCCACAAATCTGCTGAAATCACGGCCTCTAAATGAAAACCAATTTTAGATGTGCCTGTGTTTACCCAGGGCAGTGTCTGGCAGGCTTTGCACATACTGCAGTATTACCCTGGGCCAATATTTCACTGCTGATAGTGGGGGTTAAGTCAATATTGCTCTGTGGTTTGTGTCTGTGGGTGCATTTCAAAACGAGGTTGTGTCCTGAAATCATCCCTTTATCGCATGATGTCATTGAAGCGGCCATTGTGGTTGAAAACAAAATGATGTCATGTGTTAAGTTGGTTCCGTTAGACATTCAGAGGAACTGGATTTGCAGAATAACAATAATGATAACAATTTATTTAAGAGTTATACTCCGGCAGCTTTTCTTTTTGTAATTTCAGTCTCATAGAAAAATGTGTGTGTGTGTGTGCTGTGTGTGTGTGTGTGTGTGTGAGGGTGCATGCATGCAAACGAGAGGGAGTGAGGCAGGGAAAGAGCATGGGAGCAGTGTGTGGGAGCTGTCCATTCCCTGGTACTGACAGCCGTCCAATCACATTCATCTTCTGATGTCTGCTGACTGAGCGGCAGCCAATCACGTCACGGCTGATCTGTGCTGACTCCTCTCGGCTGCTCCTGTAGTGGAGGATGTCGGGACGGGGCCGGTGCACATGGCTGACAGCAGCAGCAGCAGCAGCAGCAACTCTCAGCTGCAGTAAATGGAGTTTTATTGCTTTTCGAGCGTCATTATGAACAGGAAGTGACTCAGTCACGGTCAAGGAGGGTGAGACAGAAGGAAAGTGAAAGCATGTGAAGGTGCAGAGCGGGAGGAAGAGAAACTAATGAAGCTGGTGGACAGTGGCTAGCTTTAAATTGCAGACTTATATGTGACACTGTTTCTTTATCACTTTCCAAACATGAGAGCAATTCAAAAAGTTCTCGGCCTTAACCTGAAAATGTCACAAGAGGAAAAAAAAGATGTTTATTTTTCAATATTATCTTTTGCTACTTCACTGCACTTTCTTCTGTAACTCTGAAGTTGAATTTTCACCTGGTCATCACTCAGAAATTTCCACCATGAACTTGTGACAACTTTCACACAGACACACAAATGATGACACTTTTAACTTTCTGTTGCATAGTGATATGCTACTTCAGAATATAGACAAAATACAACCCTTGTTTCAGGGCGAGGCCATGAACTTTCTGAACTCCGCTCTTACATGCACCGAGCCAAGATGTCAGCCACACAAGGTAACGGAGAATGCAGGTGTTGGCCATGCTTTGTTTTCATCTGGCGAAAGAAGGAGAACTCGTTTAGGTGCAGGTCCTGTCCCCAGTGAAAATGCAGCAGCGTTTTTGAGAATCAGAGTTAATCGCGTGACGATTGCTGTGTCAGCGTTCAAGCTCAATCACATAGCGCGTGTCACTAACACTAACAACATGAGGTGGATCCCGTCCACATGTCAGCGTCGGGAACATTGTTCTATAGGTTCACACACTTAATCATACCGCACATGACGTCCCAGACGTGATGCCACCGGAGGTGTGTTACCTTTGACCTCTTCTTTCGAAAAACACCTGCAGTGACATAATTCAAAGGGGCGCGGCCTGAACTGCAGCATGTGTTTTACAGTGTTGTCCTATACACCATGAACTGTGGCCCTTCCCCTGTGACTGCTCCCCTTGGAATTTGAATACAAATAACAGTGAAGTAGATATGCAAAAATCAGTCAAAGGTGGATTAGGCCTCTAATACGAATACAAACGTGAGATTGAGAATAGTACTTCATCAACTGTGGACGAGGAGCCGACACCGAAGAATGACGGTGTGTTCAAAGGTAGGCTGTATTAAATTATCTCTAATGTCTTGTTTCTATACTGACATCATGCATCTTTTTCGCTGCAGGTGAATGTGTCTTAGTGACTCAATCTGCATGTATGAAGATTAGGATGAATATATCTACCATAGGATTAACAACGCTATTGTGCTATGTCGCAATAATGATGATGCAACTTTGGCTTTTACTCTTTCATCCAAATTTTGATCATGAACTCAAATGTTCAATCATTTTGTATGTGTAACAGGAGTTCAGTGAGTCGTGCTTAATGTGCTGTGTCAGATGTTTGTAGGTCATGTCATATTGTGATGTTGATGAATCCACTTCATTTACTATTCTGAGTTTACCCCGTGGCGTGTCCTTATCTGTCACGTTAGCGGGTGACACATTTATAGTTTCACATGTTTCCAGTGAAGGAATGTGCTGTAGCAACAGTGGCGATGCATGTGTGAACGCTGTGTACATACGGTGTGTACATGTCATTGTTTTGCAGGGATGAATGGAGACTGGTACTCTGATCCGATGGATTTCCTGAAGACGGGCGGCACACACGTCGGCATTGTGAGGCCAAGACAAAAGGAAAGAGGAAGGAGTGGACGTGAATCAAGATGCTTTACATTTGTCCCTGCATGCGGTATCGGCCTCTTTGACCCTTTAACCCCGACATAACGAGGTGAAGGAATCCAATACAATGAAGACGGACGATCGGTCGACAATACATTTGAAACGCGTCTGTCTTCATCTGGCGGAAATCATGGTGTTGTGTGCCATTTGACAAAATATGCCCCGACATCGTAGAGTTTGTTACCTCGATATCAGAATGGGATCAAATCTATCTCTATTTCTTGTAATGCTACAGCTTTGATTTTTAGTCATGCACGACTCCCGCTTATTATTTTGATTGATTTCATTGCATTTTATTTAATTAATCTTAAGATTTGAATATTGTATTGCTGTTATTTGGTTTTATTTCATAGTTCGGTGAAACACTGAGCTGCATGTGTGTATGAAAGATGCAGTTATTTATTTTCATTGATCGTAACAACAAACTTGTTTTCCATAGCAACACAATTGTAATGTATCTTTTAACATGCTGTATGTTTAGACATGTGTTGTCTCATTTGACTAAATAAAGGATACTACATTTAGCATAGCATGTATTGTATTCTTGTTTTGTACATGTACTGTGATAGGTCGTGGTACACTGCAGTTTGTGTCAGTTATTGGGATTTCAGCCTAATGGTGGTCATAGTAGTTGTGTTGTAACCATTAGGATAATAGGTTCTGGCATGATGCAGGAAACTGCAACACAACACAAATCAGTTTAACAACAGATTACCTGATTTTTCAGGAACATAGAAAGCCATCATTGGAAATAACCAGATATCAGCATTGAGAGTCATATACAAATGTAATATAATAAGAATTAACTCAATGTGCCATTTACATTTCCTATTGTCCCCTTTGACCTTGAAGGATAAGCAATATAGATGATAGTGTGATTTCGATGGATTGTATCGGAGCATTTGGGATTACGTTTTATTTTCTCAATGCATCGAACACAATCCACTGTAATGGGCAAAATCTGCATACTAGAGAAAGCATGTTCTGAATCGAGATTGCCATGTTACCGTTCTATAGAGAGCTGTGATCTGCTGCTACATGTATCCAAAGCCCGCTGACTCGCACTAGTCCCACAGACTCTCCTTGCCACGCAGGTTGCCGGGAATCAGTGTTCCCTGCCTTTAAAGAAGCCTTAGGGGTTGTCGGTATCCCCGCAGGTTCTCCCGCCTCGTATGGGTCTTCAGTGGGTTTACCTCAGACTGATACCTCAAGAGTCTGGCAATTTTGGAGTGAACCTGAGCAATGCGACGTCAGAGGTCTTGTTGGCTATTTCTGCCAGTAGAGACTACCTCTTAACTTAAAATGAATCTCCATGGGTGGCCCAGTATGTTTCTTTGCTGTGGCCATGATGCATGTCAGCGTTGACACGTAGCCATTACACACATGATGCGCTCAATCCAACCATGACCTGATGGAGATAAAGCTCGAAGCAAATCTATTAACTAACTGCCATGGGCCAGCGCTAATTCTGACAGACAACATATTAATGATTTATCACCATAGGAAAACACCAATAACCTAAATGACTGGATAAAATGTGAACTAAAGAGCAGCAACACTCTAGGCAGACTTTTGAGTTTCCGAGGAGTCAGTTCTCATCTTCGTCTCTGGGTGGGAGAAAAACCAGCCTGAGGTGGATTCTGGGTTAACGTGGTCAGGACCGATTAAGATCACCACGCGTTGCTCTCTTTACAAGAGACAGCGACATGCAGGACTAAGACTTTGCAGATTTAGCTCTGGAATCTGTGGATTTATAGTGGAAAGAAACAGTTTCTGCAAATGTGGAAAGTGGCACATGTTAGTTTTTGCCTTGGTCTGGTTCTCAAACATTAAGTCAGAGCTGGTTCCACTGGAGAGAGCCCTTTGTTGAAGAAGACCCTACTTCCAATTTGACACATGATACTTTGAGACCCTAAACCTAATGTGTCATCAAACATTTAAGCAGAGTCCCTCCCATCACCAGCAGAATAGATAAGTTGACACCATTTAGAGCACATAGCTTTTTGAGGTATCTCACCATGGCTTTTACTTTATACCAAACTTTTCTGATTGTTAAAAAAAGGGCCATTTCACCCTATTTCACCCTCCGATATCATACGATAAAGTGCATTAATTATCATTTTCCCAACCTTACCAAACTTGGACAGAGTGGGTTCAAATACCATATTAATTTCAATCAGTGTATCCACTAAAAAGCCCCAATGTTTGTGAATTACTATGCACAATATTAAAGCGGGTTTGTATTAACTGCTAGAAAAAACTATTGACTTTGTGTTTACAGTGTTGAGTTCCATGCAAAACAATCTACCCATAAGCCTTTTGTCTTACTGCCCTTAAGCTTTTAATAGGCTGAAATAATTACTGCTCATCGTCTTCAATTAAAGTCCTTTTTTTCATATTGGCCACCGGATTCAGTTCAAACCTATATACATTAGCTCTACAGAGTCGGTAGCTGCATGTCTTATCAGTTGCAGCATGTGGTAACGAGGAAAGATGGACGTGTCACTAACTGGATTATATCTGGAAGCTCCTCGCACACTAGCTGGTGCTGTAATAGCTGCATCTTATTTACAGCGTGCACTGCTCTGATGTTGTGGTTTGCTTCGGCACGGTTCCTCTAATTGCCTTTCTAGTGTTTCAGCAGCACAGAGACGAGTGAATGCACATGTCAATATTTGTGCATTCAATCCGTGTCTGTATATGTGACAACATATGCCTCACTGAGGCAGTTTAGCACGCCACACTCTCTCTGGCCCCGGCGTGCAGACTCATCCTCAGACTGCAAACTCAGGATTACGTAACCGGCTAAAATGTCCTGGACCAGCTAATACAGATCCAAGTTCCACAGCAGGTTACCCAGCGGCTTTGTGAAAGCACTGTCAGCGGGGGGGAGGGGGAGGGTCTGTGGGATCCTCATTATATTATGCAGCCTTCCAAAGAGGAGACATGCAGGTGCACACTCCTGTTGTAATTTACGTCCATTGATGAAGTCTCGACCTGGTAATGTTTGCGGGATTTGATGTCTTTTCATCGCCATTTCAAAATCATGTTTAAAGGTTTGAATGAGCTCAAACTAGCTTCATGTTTACTTGGGCCATAGTTGCACTAAAGTGCTTTTATATTCCGCATGATGTCAGAGATGAGTGTCGTCTTGGGGGAATCTCACCTATCAAGCCTGAATTGGCAGCAGAGCAAACTGGGCCGATGCCCAGCGTCGCACCCGGCGACTATAATCACACATCGGAGAAAGAGATGCCAGAGATGCCTAACCTTCCCGACTGAGCCGCACTTGCACACTGTCCTGATCGCACACAGCTGGACATGTTCCTATAAACATAATATTTTAGTGCATGTTCAAAACAAACGAGGACAAACTTGATTTCTCCGACCAAAAATAGAAACTTACATACCAGGACGTCAAACTTTGTGGACGCCACAGGAACACTTGCATGTCGCATGAGGCAGATTGAGGTTATAATGAAGTCATTGCTTTTGAAAGGAAACCTCAGCAGGAAGAAAACAGCTGGTGTCCAAGCAAGCAAAAACATATTTGCTGAATCTCATCCTACCCCTTGCTGATTATTCCCGAAAGAGCTTTGCTGTTGTAGTTTTTCATTTGTGCTGCTGTGGCCCACTTTTACAAACAGCAGTGTGGAGTCCGTGCCTGCACCTTGGTTATATACCGTGTGGCAAGTCAGACTATTGACTTCAACTCCCCAATGCTGCTCGAAGGACAAGTACAGATCTCATCCGTCAAATTCAGAAAATACTTGCATTGTCGGTGTATTTGAATAAGGAACTCTTGTTTTTGATCCATACCTGAAACCACTGTCTCCTCATTCACCATTCCTGCATGGCCTCGGTTTTCGACTGTCTGAGTTTTTCACTTGTCCGATGGCGAATTAGCCTTTTTTTTCTGTCATCAGAGAATCATGTTTTATTTGATTAATCTCCGTCGCATCTCTTAGACAAGTCTGATCACTGAAGCTTGTGACAGGAATGAGTGGAGGTGTGATGTGAAATGACACCAGAGTCTTAAATGCATTCTTGTGACTGCACACTGCATAACTTGGCTGGCGTTTCAGAGAATTTGCAAAGACAACAGCAGAACTCCCCCTCTCCCTCTCCCTCTCCTCCTCCCCCCCTGCCAACTCCTCCCCTTTGCCAGCTTTGACCATGCCCTTGGGTTTCTCTCTCCTTGTGATATTCTGTCCGACAGCAAGGGAATCCATCTTTCACATGTACTGCAGCACATGTACAAGTGTTTTCTGCATATAATTGTGTTTTGTTTGGATGGATTATAAAAATAAACAAAACAGTACATGGAATGAATCCTTGCTCTTGCTTATCCATTTTACTGGTGTGTATGCAAAGCCACCCGTCACACCAGTTCAGACATTTGGCTTTATGCAAAGATGGATGAATGATGTTTGTGGTATAAGGCCTCCATGGTTTTACTGCTTCATCATTATTGCACAGACTTGGGCTCCAAATCAAAAATGGCAGCACTCTCATCTGGCATATTGTGGCTTCATGTCTGGACAGTGAGATAAAGACATACTTTATGTTCAGTCAATTGAAGTCAGATGCATGAAGTGCCACATGCTGAAGAATTTTGTTTTTGGATCAGAACTTTTTAAAAGTCCTATCATAACTTTCAAGTGTTCACAGTTGGATGTCAACAACAGTTAGGTGCCATCGAGCCTAGTCTGCTCTGATTGGACGTCCGAGCCTCCATTTAATGATCCGTCGGCCTCTTAGAGCACATGTCGTAAATGTCAGGCTCCCTATCTGTCCTGATGAGGTATAAACCTTTAGTATCCATGGTGATACATGTGTTGGCCACATATTAATATGAAGCTTTGTCTTAATTCAAACCCTGTCAAAGGCTGCATTTGAAGACCACTTGGACATTTTCAAAGGCCTCTGTAGATGAGGATACGGTCCCTGAATGTGGACACTACTTCAACAGACACAATCCTTTTCAGATAAAAGAAATACAAATGCTGTACTTTTTTCACTTTCACAAAGTCCGTCCAACTTGTGCCACTCGGCACTCTAACCTTTGGCTCGGATGCCAGCGCACTGACTGAGGGGGAATGCAGTCTCTCCCCTGCAGTTCCCCCGGCCTCGTTTTCAGGACACTGTGTATCTGCCCATCTCTGTTCTCCCCCTCGTTAGTGTGTCGTTCGGAAACAGTGATGTCATTCTGCTGCCCGGCCTGGTTGCGACTCCGAGGAGGAGGCGGCGGCTCCTCCTTACCGGGACTGTATTGTCCTTTGTGCTCTGGAGGTGGCCTCAATCAGACTGAGGGCTTGCAGCGGGCATAGGGGAGGTGGTATTGTTCATCCTCGGAACGGTTGGACACAATGAAGTCCATTGTTGTTGTCCGTCTTTGTCTGTTGTCTGCTGTATTGGACAGGTGGACGGATCACCCTGGAATTTAGTGGAGGAGGTGGAGCTTGACGATAGTATTTTTTTAAACTATTCGTGAGCAGATCCAGAGTAAATATGTTGATTGAATTCCTTGAGGATCGTGAATATGATGTCATGTTTGTTCATGCTTCACTGTGCATTTGTATTCTTGGTTGAAATAGCCCACGGTAATTATGGGATATTCACTGTAAAATTATAAATTCATTAAAGTGTCTGTATGTAATTGTTTGGTAATATTTTGAGACATGACAAAAATGACAGAAATCGTACACACACTGCACCTTTAACATCACTGATACACTTGTACCAGAGCATGGACATTACAAACTAGGTCAGATTGTTGTGGCCCGGTGGAATGAACAGCTCTTTGCACCTGATCAGCAAAGCTAACTGCGTCTGTTGACATTGCCGTGCTGACTCGGCAAAACAGAAACCAGATAGATTGCCGCATTTGCAAGTCACTCGTGTCACGTTTCTGTGCGAAGTGTTTGCATTTCTCTTTAAAAGAGCTACACTCTCGCATCTGTGTAGCATTCAAGATGTGACCTTGACTATACTAGAGCGCAGCATCCAGAGACGTGACTTGTTTAATACAGCATATGATACGACTATAAATAGAATGCCTCTCCACAGAGTGAGTAATACACTTTAATTTAGTCATTAACTTCACTGTCTTCTTGTTGTTTGTGTTTAACCTCCAAACAAAACGGCAGCACTGGATTGAATCATCAATTTGTGAGCTGGTTTTACACGGCTCATTATCCCCAGAGTCCCGCAGGTCCCTGAATTCCTCATTTACAGTCCCTGTGCACCGTCAGCTCGGAACAAATATACCTCATTTATGTATTTGTTTTTACAGCGCAGGCTTCTTATACACAGCAACACTTCATCATTACACACCTGAGCAAGAGTACTCCATATTATACTGTACTCTGTATGTCCGTAAGGGAAGTTCATTTTAATGTCTGTCTGTGATTGTTTTTTTGTTTTGTTTTTTTACTATCAACAAACTACTGATTATGTATGAGGGTGGGACCTGGTATGAAAGGTATAAAAAATATATTAATTACATTTCTAAGGGAAGAAATTGAAAACATAATGATTATGCTGCGATTGTTTTATAAAATCACCTGACATTTTATAAATGGTTTTAACTCAAGTAGAATGAGCCCTTTAATATATTTGCTGTACTTAAGTAGCAGGTTCTCTCTATGGACGCCACCATGTCAGACCACCATGTCAGACCACCGTGTCTCTACAGTAGCCCAGAATGGACAAACTAAACAGGCTTTGACTTTTTAATAATAAATGAAGGCTACCATATGTTCACTTTCATGCTTTAAATGAAAGGTTGAGTGGTTTTCACTTGCAACATGCAACCTCACCACTAAATGTCACTAAATCTTACACTTTGTACCTTTTAAATGGTCGCATGGATCCATCCAAAAGGCCAATTAATCTCTAACTTTGTACAGTTCAATAAAATATGTTTTTGTTTTAATGTATTTATTTATTTGATCTCTTCCCCTTGACAATGACACCTTCACGTGTTTATGTGCGAGCAACTTCTTATAGATGGATCTGTATGAGCTGAGGGGCTGATGTGTACAATTCAAAGTATATTCTAATTAGAAACCTTCATCTTAAGTGTGGTTTCTTAAGGGTTCTGTTGGTGCCTCTTGCATCTGCAGCCTCTCCTCTCCAGTGTATTTTCTCCCTGTGTCGGCTCCAACCGTTTCCTCTGTTCTCCGCCCAACGGACCAAACGGCTCTCGGACACAGTGGCTGCAGCTTTAGCTCGGCCTTCATCACCCACTCACCATCCAGTCTGTCAAGTCAGACCACCTGAGCTCTGTTTTTGTGCTGAGCGCCAGCTTTAGATCCAGCAGGGCCAGGTGATGCATCATCATCATCATCATCATCATCATCATCATCATCATCACAAGTTCTCGCTGCTTCACGTGGCCCAGCAGGGGTCAGGGCGCAGAGAGCGCTGGGGCCGTAAACTGCAAGCCAAGCATTTCAGTGACGCTTCGAGCGAACGCAGAAAGACGTGCAAACCACGAAGTCACCGCTTTCGCGTCGTGAACACGAGGCGTGCGTTTTACATTCATATTTTGTTTGTTTGTTTGTCGTTTGCAGGAAGAAGTCCTTTCTCTTCTCCGCCCTCTACGCCGCCTGCATCCTCGGCGGCCGCCACGTGATGAAGCAGCGGGAGAAGTTTGAGCTGAGGAAACCTCTGGTGCTATGGTCGCTCACGCTCGCTGCTTTCAGGTGAGAGGGAGTCGACATTTTTGCTCATGTCATCATTTCACGTGTCGCCGCGAATGAACGCCGTGCACATTTCATCACGTAGATTAACTCTTAAGTACGTGTGGTGAAAACAACCATGTGTGTAATCAGATTATTTCTGGTCAGGGCTTTAGTTTGCCGCGCATCTGTCGGCCATAATGTGCCGCTCACGTCAGACAACTGGCGACAGCTCTACGTTCTATGTACGGAGGCGTGAAAGGTGTTTGCATAGCAAGTCTATTTTTATGATCAGATTCATTAGTTCCCTTTTCAGAGAGAAAAATGAACAAATGTCCTTCGTTAGAATGATAAAAGATTGTCGAGCTGTCCACACTTCCTCCCATGATACAATTATTGCCGTGATCTTGAGCTTCTGAGGTCGTTTATATTGTGGTGTGGAGCAAAGAGGACATGCCAGGACATTCATCTGACCAATCACAAGTCAAACTCGGCTCTCAATCGTAATCTTCCATCATTGGTTGTTGTTTTTTTCTGTAGCATAGCTTGTTGCAAGTTGTTCAAAGTTGCATATTTGATGACCTCTAGAGGCGAAGTTGCATGTTGCATCCATCACCTCACCGCACTTGATCTAGCATGTGTCTTTATACACTGTCAACACATAAATGAAACCCCCTGTAATTGGTTTTATCACCACAAATAAACGTTTCCGTATATGTTATAAGTTCATGTGCTACATATTTCCCCGGTACAAGAACTGGATCTGCCGGAGCTGTGTTGACTATAACTGTACGTCTGCCTCCTCTCTGCATGTACAGTATATTTGGTGCCATTCGCACTGGGAGCTACATGATGTACATCCTGATGACAAAAGGGCTCAAACAGTCGGTTTGTGACCAGAGCTTCTACAACGGACCCGTCAGCAAGTTCTGGGCGTACGCCTTCGTACTCAGTAAAGCTCCGGAGCTGGGTAAGTCCACAACACGTCTCTGTGATCGTGGTTCTCAACTGGTGTCGTTTGGAGACCCACCATTAGCCATTAATGACGAGTGGCAAATATTTATTCGTGATGAAATGACGGTGCAGTTTGATGGTCGTCGATATAAGAAAAAGTTGGTGTCGTACTTGCGCGTCGCTAGAAGTGTCGCTCTTCTATCTGTGAAGCTGCGGGTGTCTATTAGCATTACAGGGCAGCATCGCCACCTACTGTTGAGGAGTGTGAATAGACGGCACTCCGATGCATTAAAAAAAAACCTCCTCAAAATAAAAGCACATGATTTTTTTTTCTCTTTTTCCCCCAAAGGCCTGATACCCTCTGAAAAATGGATGCACGGCCCACTTTTGGGTCGCGACCCACCAGTTTAGAATCACTGCTCTATGACTGCAATCTCTCTGAAAGCAGCCATTGGACTGAACCACTGATAAAATACATACAATCCATGCGTTTAATGGATTTTAGTAATATCCCCTGTTCCTATCCCCTCTTTCATCCATCTCTCCTCCTCCTCCTCCTCCTCCTCCTCCTCCTCCTCCTCCTCCATCTCTAGGTGACACCCTCTTCATCGTCCTGAGGAAACAGAAGCTCATCTTCCTCCACTGGTACCACCACATCACCGTGCTGCTCTACTCCTGGTACTCCTACAAGGACATGGTGGCCGGCGGCGGCTGGTTCATGACCATGAACTACCTGGTGCACGCCGTCATGTACTCTTACTACGCCCTGCGGGCGGCCGGCTTCAAGGTGTCGCGCAAGTTCGCCATGTTCATCACGCTGACCCAGATCACCCAGATGCTGATGGGCTGCGTGGTCAACTACCTGGTGTACTCGTGGATGCAGCAGGGCCAGGAGTGTCCGTCGCACATGCAGAACATTGTGTGGTCCTCGCTCATGTACCTCAGCTACTTTGTGCTCTTTGTCCAGTTCTTTATCGAGGCCTACTTCGGCAAGGCCAAGGCCAAGGCGGCGGCGGCGGCGGCGGCTCTCGCCAAGAAGAGCGAGTAAAAAGCAAAAGAAAAAAGAAATTTGCCATACGTTTGGTAGGAAGGGAAGATGAAAGAGGGAGGTTTGAAGTGGAGAGAAGGGACCAGTGACTTCAGAGGGAGGGAGGGAGGGAGGGTGGGAGGGCGGGGTTGAGGTGGTTGCGGAGCGGAGGTTGGGTGGAGGAAAGAGGGGGCGGGGTTTGTGCTTGAGCATTACTTACTAACGTGCCGATTCGGCGACGGATCAGCGGAGCGGTGCCGAGGAAGCCACGCCCCCCTTGTTCAGATACGAGTTTACGTATAAACAAAACAAAACAAAAAAAAAAACATTTTCCAATCGGTCGCCAGATTTAGAAAAACAAAAATCCATCTGCCACAAAAATATGTTTACTCGATATTTAAATTTACAAAAAAACAAAAATCAGAAAAAATAAGACGAGTAGTGTTAACCGGAGCCATCTGAGTTTGTTTCGTCATCTGTTTTCGTTGTGTTTATTCGGTGGGAGCTCAAAGCTGCTGTGCGTTGGCAGCGGACGTGAACCGACGGGGTCAACGACACTGTTCCTTCTGTGTCTTACGTTGCAACATGCGATATTTTCTCAGGTCTTTAGGTTTATTTCCTTCTTAATATATAATATGCATATCAAGACAAGGTGTTTAACATCAGCACGGGTTTACACAGGGCTGAGCGTGGGGGGAATCCAAAAAAAAAAAAAAAAAACCTCTAAAAAAACATGCTCGAAGCCGATTGGATGGACACAGTGCCCAGCAATGAGTCATTGCCACCTCACATCACAGTAAGCCATATATCGGTGACATTCCGTGGAGACATGAAGGGGTGTGTGTGTGTGTGTGTGTGTGTGTGTGTGTGTGTGTGTAGAGAGACACAAGTCCTCTCTCTCTCTCTCTCTCTCTCTCTCTCTCTCTCTCTCTCTCTCTCTCTCTCTCTCTCTCTCTCTCTCTCTCTCTCTCTCTCTCTCTCTCTCTCGCCTGTTACCACAACAGACTTTATAAACACAGTGTGGGATTGCAGACAGGATTTATAGATTTGTTTGATTCCAGTCTGCTAATGTTTGACAGGAACCTCTTTTGCACGAAAACATAGAATTTGTGAATGTAGAGATTTAACGCAGTGGAAGCTGACGCACGCAACAGCAAACTACACATACAGAACATATACATGTGTTTCGTTCATTCAGTCCTTTGTATCTATATGTCAGTCCTCATCCATGGGGGGCCGCCCTGTTTCTACAGTAGCCTAGAAGGGACACACCAAACACCGGCCTGTGGGTGGGAGACCTTATATGTCTCAATGTTATCCAATGTTCTCTTAAGCACTGAGAAGGCGGGAGGACGGAGCGCTCCCTCGCTTTTAGAAACATTTACGACCAAACATAAGCATCCCTGCACTCGCTCACTCTCTCTCTCCTCTCTCTCGCACACACACACACACACACACACACACACACACACACACACACAGTCTAAAACGTGACCCAGTTTCAGGGCCCTGCAGACGATAACTGACAGAGTGACCCGGATAGTGACGCTGACACTTACTATCATCAAAACACTCTCTTCCTTTAACACACACACACACAAACACACAGAAACTAACCAGTGGTGGTGCTGGTGTGTGTGTGTGTGTGTGTGTGTGTGTGTGTGTGTGTGTGTGTGTGATTAAAATAATAGGAGTGTGATGCAGCAGACATAAACCAGGGCACTTGTGTTTAGACTAAAGACTGACCTAGGACAGGATGGCCTTATTCATTGCAGTGGTTTATGGGGAGCACAGGAGTGTGTGTGTGTGTGTATGAGAGAGAGAGAGAGAGAGAGAGAGAGAGAGAGAAAGAGAAAGAGAAAGAGAAAGAGAGAGAGAGTAAGGTCAGTGTTCCTTACAGGAAATGTGGCTTAATATATTTATGAATACATGCGCAAAGGGTTTGAACTGGAGTGAATGAGTGCTACTGTAAAAAAAAACATGGCGGCCCCCGTAGAGAGGACCCGGTCACCTTCGTGGGCTCATTTCAGCTTCAAGGGAACAAAACAATCAAACATTTATGTAACTGTTTCGTACTTTTTTTTCAGAAGTGACAAAAAATGACCAAAATCGTACACACGTCACGGTTAGAGGTAAAAAAATAAAAATAAATAAAATGGCTGCATACAGTCTGCGCCCGTGCGCTCCAATAGGCGCCCGTATGAAAGGTAAACACCCTTGGGTGCAACATCAACAGTGCACAAACACAAAGAGTGTGTAGAAGGAGCGCGTACAGATCAGCGCAGCGCTGTGTGCGCTACAGTGTGTAGGAGGCTTATGAAGGAATGATGTGTCCATGCTGCTACGGAGCATTACACACACACACACACACACACACACACACACACACACCCACACACACACCCACACACACGTTGCAGTACCAGGTTCACTCAGGGGTCCCGAGGGCTTGTATTTATCACCATCATTGAAATTGAGGAGGAATCTCCGAACAGTACAGTTTGTTTATGTGACTTCATGATGACTCATCGTTACGCTGACGCGTCCGTCCGTCACTTTCCATGCGCAGAAAAAACACATTGTGAAGGGAATCCGTTGTTTTACTCACAATGAGGCGGCCGAAGTGTTTTTTTATTTTTTTTATTTTCTGAATTGAACACGAGAAGGGACATGGAGAGAGATGCCTGATGTCGACGAGCATTTGAATCGTCTGCGTCTCGGCACCGCCGATAAACTGAGGACTACACCTCAACTCTCAGTCCACCACAATAAAGGCACTTCTCTGTTGACGTTCCTGTTGCGTGTTTCTCCATTAAGGAAAAGAGGAAACGAGGAATGAATTCCAATTCTACTCAAACAGACGGGTGAACTTTTCCATTGCCCTTCACACAGATATGCGGGTCACGCTGTGGGCGTGAGAAACGCAGCCTTGCTCATGTTATGAGTAATGATGACATCATGGTGCAGCTCTTTAGTCATGTATCATTACGGCCGTCTCACCGAGGACATCAAAACGCGCTTTTAGAGGGAAAGAAAACAGCAGGCTTTGACCTTTAGAGCCTTAGAACTAGCGTGTCTCTCCTTGTCAGTCATCAGGTATAGTAAGTTTATTCTCGCCACCACAGAAAAATGATGTCATGACGTAAGATCCTTGACGGAATCCTTGTGGAATCGTTCAGGTGCTCGTTAGCGACCGAGAGAAAAAGTCCCGAGTGGGCAAATTATGAATAAAACGCTGCCACTCTGGATTGGGGTAAAAAGCAAAGTCAGCAAAACTGCAAAGACGCCAATTGTTTGGACACTG
>JAFBJT010105711.1:38993-50989 GCA_016785325.1 Chascanopsetta lugubris
TTTTTTTTGGATTCGCCCAAAATGGCCCCTTTCAGTGTTTTCGCCTCATGTGCGGATATGTGGATCCCTGTCTGGCAGCCTGCACGCGTCCGTTTCTCTGAGGCTAATCTATGAGGTGACATAATCCCCTGGTATGAAGATAATCTGTCCGACAGACCTCACCACCAGCGCGGCGCTGGGATTTCAGCAGCAGACGCCTGCCGGGATGTGAGATGGGAGCGCGCATCTGTCTCCGAACATCTTATCTCTCACCTTCAAAGTCTACGTGTCCATCACCGTTGAGATCTATGTCTCGGAGGATGTCCTCCAGGTCTCTGTGTCCCACCTAGGGCACACAGATCGGGAGGTAGCGCTCAACTGCCACATTGTGGTGCAGATGACTAGATTACTTCGAGTTGCAGATCAAAGAAAAAGCTCTAGATGAATGGAGATGAGATCATCTCGCAGCAGCTGTACCTGTTGCCCAAGAAGCTTCTTCATCGCCTCTCGAAGTTCCGCGGTGCTGATCTGACCGTCGCCGTTTGTGTCGAACTGAAACAAAGACACGTTTTTTTTAACATGAAAACCGAAGAAACGTCCTCAACATTCTTATCACAGCCATCTCTGTGTGATATAGTTTTGTTCTACCTTGAGTTTCTAAGTCCTTTTAAAGGTGCAGTGTGTAAGAATTGTGTCATTTTTGTGGCTTCTAAAAACATTTAAAAAAGAATTACAAACTGACGTTTTCTTTTTTACATGACCCTAAAACGATGAACCATTCATTTATATTCACATGGGGAGGCGGGTCCTCTCTATGGAGGCCGCCATGTTTTTACAGTAGTAAAAGTGGACGTACTGAACATTTTTTAAGTTTTAAAAACACGGCTTTCCTCACCTCCTTAAATGCATCTCTCAGCTCTTTCACCCCGATCATGTCGGCAGTTTCAGCCAAAAGTTTGGGCCCCATCAGTTCAACGAAGTCCTCGAAGTCGACGTGTCCTCCCACTGTGAGACAGACACAAACGGGAAGTTGAACGGACACAGAGAGTCAAAACAGTGAAGTTCAAAATCGTAACATTTAGGCGGAAACATTTCTACTGCTAGAAATGGGAAATGTAGAGAAGCCTTTCGGTGAATCCGCCAAAGAGTTGCTATCGAACGTGCGTTCCCTCCACGTGGGGCAATAACTTATGTGATAGGCACATTTAGGCCCACATGAAAACTGGGCCCCGGTTTAGAGTCACCGAAATCCTGATGTGGCCCTCGGTGGTCCAGAGGAGCCAGATCAGGCTTCTCATAAGGAGGTGTTCTCGGGCTCGTCCACGTGGAAGGGGGCCCCGGGGCAGACCCAGGAAATGCTCTTGGCCGGGGCTGGGAACCCCTCCACGTCCCCTCAGACCCGGACCCCAATAAGCGGTCGAAAATGGGATGGTGAGATGGATGCAGTTCCACTGACTTGACCTCTGCAGGGAGGCAGCCATGTTGAACCACCACATTTTTACAGTAGCCCTGAATGGACAAACAAAACACCTGTAGCATTGTCATTATTTCTGAAGGCCACTGCAGCTTCCACCACTTGCTTCGATTTTGCTGCAACCCACAGCTTCACCACTTGATGTCACCACATCCTCGTACACACGACACATTTGACAGGGTTGATCCCAGTGAAGTAGCAAAATGGAAATGACCGAGTTACTCACAGTTCATATTAATCTGCTGACTGAGCTCGATCAGCTCCATCTCTGTTGGCATGTAGCCCATGGTCCTCATGCAGTTCCCCAGGTCTTTGCAGCCAATGAACCCGTCTTTGTCTTTGTCAAACTCCTTGAACGCCTCACGGAGCTCTGCCAGGTGGACACACATTTGAGGTAAAGGTCAAAATGATCCTCACTTCCAGCTCTGCGTGTCTTCACTGTCATGGAATGTGACCTACCATCCATTTCCTCTGGCCTCAGCTCTCGGTCCTGCGAAGGGTCAGGGAACAGTGGAGAGTCAGGAAAGAGAAACTGCTGATCTTTGGAAAAAAAACATTTTTTTAATTCATGCTCATGCAGGTGTGTGCCTCAGAGGGCAACATGTCATGGACTGTGCTGGGGCTTTCTTACAACCCCCACCCTCCTGCTGCTTCACCTTCACACCCCCCTGCTCCACAAGAAGCTATAGTTCTTATACTTAGAAGAACTATATAAAAAAAGTAAATAGACTGTGTGGTCTCCAGTTAAAGGGTCAGATAGTTTTCGCGGCTCCAGATGAAAGTTATTGGGGGGCAGAGGGGGCAAAGATGGTTCTTTTGATGGCAAAGGTTGCAGATTTTTCAACACAAATCAGTCACTCTTCTCATGCATGGTGCATTCTGGGATACGGTGGACCGCGAAGTCCACGTCTTCTTTTGCGTGAACTGGCCAGGTTCCCTCTGTGTTCTTTGTGCTCCTGCCTGCTCCACCTCCCATTTTTTGACTTCTGCCGTTTGTATTTATTGTGTCTCTCTTCCTCTGCCTGAATTTCGGTCAGTTTCTGAACTAGTCCTGTCTCCGCTGGTTGATTCTGCGTTCGCCAAGAGTCTGCTCGGTTTCCCTCCAGGTGCAGAGGAAGAGGTTATCAGAGAAAACCTGCCGAGTGTGAGAGTTGCAGATTTAAAAGCAGATTCTCCTCAAAATAACACAAACATAGGTTTTGGCATGAAAGAAAAATAGCACAACTGAGACGAAATATTTCATGATGTAGGATTTGTAAGGAACCGGTACCTTCTGCTGAATTCATAGTGTTTGTGTTTGCATTTCTAAGAGTGTGAAGACACAAAGAAGTTCCTTTTCTCGAGTCCTTTCACCTAAAGCACATGTGTCAAACTTGGGGCCGTAAGATCGTTTAATGTGGCCGGCGAGAGCTAAAAGACACATGATTGTCTGAAAATAAAAGTCTAAAACATACATTGCCCATGAACGAGTGAATTACACATCCCACCTTTTATGTGTCACACTATATTCAGTGTGTTTACAGCTGTAGCGTGTATGGAAATGCAAATACAACATTTGTAACTTAATGAATAGATAATGATCAAGTAAGAGGACAGTTATTTTCGAATACGTTCGGTAGTGATCACATTTAGTCCCACAATGAAAAGCGGCCCCCTGAGAGGAGCCATGAGGCCGATGTGGCCCCGGGTGAAAACCCACAACCACCTGACGGCGCATCTGTAGCGGAGTCAGTGAAACAGCAGCAGACTCCGCTGCTGACGACCTCGACTTCCTTCTTTGGATGATCAGACCTTGACTTGTGTCGTCACAGCAGCAAACGGATAAAGAGAATTCATCAGCAGCTAAAAAGCCGCCGCCTTCATGAGTAAATAGTCCTCTGACAAATGTCCACCTGCTTGTGGGTTATGCAGCCTCAGGCGGACACACACACACACACACACACACACACACACACACACACAAACACCCGAGTGTCAGATTGTCACAACAGCATCTTCTCCGTTGCACCCTGCTGCTTTGCATGTTCTCAGCGCTGACACGACAGTGAGAGGTGATTACCACACACACACACACACACACACACGGGGTGAGCTGCGGTTAGAGTGTGTGCGCTGCACTCAGCTCTAATCTCTGGTGAAATGCATGCACATGGTGTGTTCTGGACTTACGTACAGCCTGACGGCTCTCAGCGAAGCCCTTGCGCAGGAAGATGCACGCGGGCCCCAGCACGTTGTGCATGGTGGCTCCATTCTGGGCCAGGGCCACTAGCGGTTCAAGATAGGCCCCCCCAGAGCCCCCTTCCTCACAGGACTGCACCGCTTTGTAGTTCTTCTTCTGGTCCTGACGCGGCGTCCAGTGTGGGGGTAGGTGGGAGGGGGGGGGGGGGGGGTTGGGGGGGGGGTGGGGGGGGGGGGGGGGGGGGGGGGGGGGGGGTGGCAGAGACAGGGGTAGAGACGGTGACTCAGATTGTGGCAGCATGGAGCAAACAAGGAGCCGACACGGTTGTGGGATGGAGGGGTCGGATTCGACGGTACAGTCATGCAGTGGTGAGTTGTGAAGTTGGTCGTGATGGGGGGGGGGGGGGGGCCCCTCCTCGGTCGGCACCTCGACTGGTGGGGGGTCCACCCATGGACCCGATCCTGCGCTACAGAACAGCACGCAGCCTCCATCGCTTTTGGAATATAAGGAATGCGCGCGGACTGGTGATCAGCAACAATCCTCCGTCAGTGTATCGGCAGACGGATGTAGCCGTCGTCGGTGACCTCACCCGTTGGTTTCTGCCGAGCGCATTTAAAGCTAATCTCGCCGAATCCTAATTCTCCTGGTTCCCGGGTTGATTGAAAAAAGGGGCATAGAGGCGGAGATGCTGTGGATGGGCTCATGGTGCCGTTGCGTCGCCCGCAGTACGTACCGGGTCGGGCCCAGCTGTCAGTCAACAGGGCACGTCATACAGGATGTGCAATTTCAAATGTCGATCAAATAAAGATAAACGAGTTCGAAAAAAAATGCTGATATTCTGATTGAGAGCAAAACTGTAGTTTGTGCCAGGTTTTAAAAATGTTTCAGTCGCCTCTGAAGCTGATCACATGGGAGTCTATGGGGATTTGGAGTCTGCTCCCAGTGGCCACCCCGTGAACTGCGCGTTTTTTCGCTTCCTATTGTTGCCCCTCGATTTTACAGCTGAGGAAAATACTCATTCATTGCAATGATCTGAAGACTAACGTAGGTTCCTTCTCTCCACACTTGATTCCCTCTGAATACTTTGATCATATTCAATCATCAAAGCCATGGCCAGCAGTGGGACACATCTAAGGTTTCAGAAAGAGCCTTTTTCTCAAGGAGGAGAACGTGTCCTCTGTACTTTCACAATCTCTCTTGAAATGACCTGTTTGATAACAACAGCACTAAGTTGACTCTTACTATTGACACAATGTGATTGTCACGTCTTCGTGGTTGCGATGACTTGTGCGACACTGTTACTGTGGAATTCAAAATATTTGCAGAGCACAGTTTGACTTTAAAATGAATCATCATGTCATCCGGAATATCAGGCTTAAAGGGTCAGTGTGTAAGATTTGTGTGACATCTAGTGGTGAAGTTGCATGTTGTGTCACCTGTGGTCGCCTTCAGTTGTCATCAAAACTCAAAAAATGCTTAGTATGTCCACTCTGTGCTACTGGAAAAACATGGCGGCCCCCTGGGAGGACCCACTCCTCATGTAAATATATATTAAAGGGCTCATTTAAGGGTTAATGGAAAAAAAAAACATATTTAGTTGATTACAAATTCCTGAAAATGTCAGGATTTAATTGTTTTGTAATATTTTTGGAAGTGACAAAAATGACTGAAATCTTACACACGGCACCTTTAAGTTCAGCCAGCAAGTCAAAGATTGACAGACGAGCTCTGGGATCCAGGGCAGTAAAAATGCTCCTGTGAATTCAGGTATAATTACCCAAACGGTCGAATCCTCAAAACTAGGATGCTACACTGCATTCAAGCCTTTTCTTTGTAAATACAAACATGTTGTATGTTGCTTCGCAGTCTGATGAAAATTCCTGCAAGCTCTTTTAATCATTGCAACGTAACATCACACTCTGTGCGGGGAAAAATCCAGCGGCGAGCGAGTGAAGTCGACGCACGTCACAGCGAATCACCCAGGCGCCATTTACGCCGCTGCTTGGAAATGGTTCAGACGTGAGTTGGGATGGATTTCGCAGTGGGACTCAGCCGCGTGCGTGCAGACCCACAGGAAGCGCCGTTTGTGTTTTACACGCAATCGCACGTGGCACAAATGACCTTCGCTCTCCATCTGTTTGCCATGCCAGCCCTAATGCCAGTTCATGCCGCCCCCCCCCCCCCCCCCCCCCCCCCCCCCCCACCACAGAAACGGATGCCCACTGGGTAATCTGACCAAGTGATGCATGGAGCCGGGCTGTCTTCGGGTTTGTCGTGCCAGGGAAAAAAAAAAACGTACTATGAAGCCACGCGCTTGCAGTTATATAACAACATCCCCTACCCCCCCCACCCCCCCACCCCCTAAAAAGGCTGTAGTCAAGCAAGTAGTAGTCACTTCTCCAGTGAACCACCCCATTATGCACAGATGGCATCAACAGTTGCTCATCACATCAAGGACGTGCGGCTGCTGAAATGAATCGGAGGCTTTGAGTGGGATCTGCTGAGAGGATGTTGGACTGCGCGAGGGACAGTTTTCTCCTCGAGTTTCTACAAAGCGCTTCCTGCATCGCCGCCCGGTCGCATCTCACGGTCTTGACTTCTTCCGGACGCTCTGATCGGACGCGTGCGTCTTATCGTCACCATCCTGACATTTCGACTTAGCCAGGGAACGGCCTTTAGAAAAGCGGGAACTGAATGTTTCGTTCCACTGAATCATGTTCAGAACAGGGTCTGTAACAATCAGGAACGGCAAGGATTGGAATTGTAAACTGAGAACGATTCAACGTGCACATTTGGTTTTTTAAAGGTACAGTGTGCGGGGTTTGCGGCAAGGTGTTTGTAAACACGGCAGTCGGAGTTGGCTCCGGCCCCTCGCCCAACAACAATGGACAATGTGCATTGGAAGAGACACTGTTGCACAAGTGTAATATTCCAGTAGAAAAGTAGATTTCGAATACTGGACTAATGCTGATACTCGCTCAGCTCAGAGGTCACGCAGGGAGACGGCCGATGCGATGCGAGTTCCACACGCGCACATTGAGGCGCATGCCGAGCCACTTTTGATCAACGATGTCCCGCAACAAATTTCACATGGAGACACTCAGTTGCTCACGTTGACTGAAACAAAAGCAAACGACGGGGGACTCGTCTTGAAACATCGATGGTTTATCCAAGAGACACAGTTGCAAGTGTCAGTCAGACGACGCGCGGCGGTCAGTCAGCACAGGTCCGGTCAAAGTCCCGAGTCAGGCAACATGAGACAAACATGCGGGGGATTCAAGGAGAGCAAAGCCACATGAGAAACCTCAGAGCCGACCTTACCTTCTTGGTGAAAATTTTGAGCGACTTTACAGAGTTGCCCATCGCAAAAACAAAACCAAAAAAAAATGTAAAAATCCCCAAAAAAAAGAAGAAGAAGAAGAAAAATCCTCCTTGTTTTTATGTGTCCCCTCTAACTGTGTCTGCGCTGGTGTGCCTGCGTGCGAGCGCACGTGTGTGCGTGTGCGTTTGCATATGTGCCCGGGCGCATGGGAGGAGGAGGGACCGGGAAGGGAGACGGGGTTCAGTGGGTCACTGACTAATAGAGGAGGACATTTGGGAGACGGCAGGGAGCCGAGCGGAGGTATCATGTGGGAGGTGAGGAGGGGTGAGGGTGGGGGAGTGTGCAGGGAGGACACCGGGGAGGCACGAGGGGAGGAACACAGCGACAAAATGGGGGGGGGGGGGGGGGGGGGGGGGGGGGGGGGGGGGGGGGGGGGGGGGGGGGGTACGTGGACACGAGAGGGAGGGATGGATCAGGGCAGAAGAGAAGCGAGGGACAGGGAGCAGGCAAGTGAACGGAGAGGGATGCGAGCGCCGGGAGTTGAGAACCTAAGATTGCTTATTCATTCCATCCCCTCTCCTGCTGCGTCTCTCCGCCCTCCCCCTCTACCATCTCTCTCTCTCTCTCTCTCTCTCTCTCTCTCTTTCTTGTCTGTCTGTCTCGCTGTCTTTCCCCCCTCCGTCCTCTCCCCCAGTACTTGCTCAGTCCACAGTTTCAAACCATCCAATGCAATTGTGACAAAAGAAGCTCATTCGGACGAGCATATTACCTTCCCCTGAGCAAGCTGGAGACATTAATCCAAACACACACACACACACACACACACACACACACACACACAACCACACACACTCGATTAAACACACATAGATGAGGGGCTGTGCAGCTAAAAATATAACATGCTTTCTCTCCCCACTCCACCCTCAGCATCTATCCCCCACTCCTACCCCCTCCCTCTCTCTCCCTCTCACACACACACACACACACACACACAACCACCACCACCCACACCAATACACACACTCACGGACGTAAAAGCATCACAAAGTCAAGCTAAGCTTGAAGGGCTTGGATTCAGATCAAAGTCAAAATGCGCTCGAAATGACAAAGGATTCGGAAGCACCAAGGATGTGCAAATATACAAGTGCACGCACACACACACACACACACACACACACACACACACGCGCGCACACACACACACACGCACACGCACACACACACACACACACACGCACACACACACACACACACACACACCCTCACACACACACTACAACTAAAACTAGTGACAAATAGTCAAACGGATGAAGAACACAGGGGGCACTGTGGAGCCAATCATAGCAAACACCGGCATGAGAGATGAACAGATTAGCATAAATTAGCATAAAGGGGGGGGGGTGACTTTGCTCGTTTTGAATCTGAACCAAGAATTGTTTGTGTTTTTCTTTTCTTGGATTCAACAGAACAGGCTCTGCGGCCACGTTTTGAAGAATGGGCTTCACAGGGCCCCTCACAGGGCTTCACCAGGGTGGGTCACATCCTCTGTCCTGAGACCCTCAGCAAGGGTCAGGAAAAACTACCGGGGGGGGGGGGGGACACACACCCTTTTGGGGGGGGGGGAGGTAGGAACCTTAGGGAGAGTCACAGGTGAGGGATCCACTCCCAGAACGGACAGACGTGCAATGGATGTGACGCAGAGGACGTGAGGTTGGGAAATCCAGTCTAATATGGAACTTCTCCACCAGAGGTCACTAAATCCCACACACTGAAGTTTTTGTATCTTTAGCTTCTCGGCTTTACAGAAAAAAACCTTCACTGATCTGAGATTTCTGCCATTTTTTTGTCAGAAAACAATCGTATACCGACATCTTCATGATAAACAAATCGAAATAATAACCTCATTAATAACTTCACTGTTTTATTTTCCCCCGTTACCCTGAATGAGCCCATTACGAACATCAACAGGAGGCGCGTCCTCTCCATGGGGGCCGCCATGTTTTTACAGTCGTAAATAGTAGTGAGTTTTGATGACATGCGACTTCACCTCTAGATGTCACCAAATCGCGCATGCTGCACCTGAACCTCCACTTAACCTGCCTCTCCCTCCACTCCCTGCCATGATGAACCACCACATCCCGTGATTCATTTTCCCGCTGGGGTTTTTCTCCCCTCTCCGTTTCCCTCTCCGCGCGCGACCTTGTCTGTTCTCTGCCATTTTAAACAAACGCATTCACGCTGGAGCCGTTTCGCATCCCGCTCCCGGTCGGCGGCGCCTCCGCCGCGCCTCCGCGGCGCCTCCGCCGCGCCTCCGCCGCGCCTCCGCGGCCCACGATTGGTCCGTCCCCTCACCGGAGGCTGGTTGCGAACTTCAGAACACATCAGACGTCAGACACGGGGGGCCGTCAGCTCTCATAATGTCACACCGCCGTGTGCGCGGGCAGGACATCTCTCTCTCTCTCTCTCGCTCGCCCTCGCTCGCTCGCTCTGGCTGGAGTTGTCTCTTTCTGCCTCACCATTTCTCCCATTTAGACTCAACGCATTTACATATCTACTTCCCTCCGAGCTGATGGTCGGAAAAGCTTTTGACACAGACTCGATAAGGACTTTAAAAACCTCGGTCTTTCCTGCGCAAAGAAAACAAAAGTGTATTCACACGTGGCTTTTGCTTTCTTTCCTGCTTTAGGTTGTAAATAAGGACGTGATGTCGTATGTCATCCGGCGCTATGAATATGTTAAAGGTGCAGTGCGTGGGTGAGGGTGAATTTGCATGTTGACACGTCCACTTCGCCCTCTCATCATATAAAGCAGGGCCGACAAACTCTTTTTCACCGAGTCGCCATATTTAAGTTACAAACGCCGCGTGTGCGTTTCTGTACACGTCACAACGGTAAACACACCCGACACGCTGCCACACATGAAGAGTTGCACGCGTGATTCCCGAGAGTTCAGGGGAAATGTTTGCTTCAGACTTTTATTTTCAGCTCTGGCGGGGCCACAACAAAATGATCGTGCGGGCCACTTGTGGCCCGCGGGCCACAAGTTCGACACGTGTGATATCGAGGCACACGTCAGTGTCAGTTCAGTTCCGTTCACTCACGTCATGTCTTTTCCTCTGTGTCTATTGTTCCCTTGGTCCACTTCCTGTTTTACTTTGGCGACAGCTCCTGGACTTCCTGTCTCGTCTGCTTCGTCGCCGTCTCTCCCTGATTCCCTCATCGCCTTCAGCTGGCGTCCTGTGCTGATCACCCTCACCTGTCAGTGATCCCTGCTCTCCCTATATACTCTCCCCCCCTCCCTCGCTCTGTTTGCTCATGTGACGTCAGCTCCTCACGTCCTCTCCTGGCTCTTTCTTCATGTCCAGCCTCTTTGCTCTGGTTTTTTGCTCCTTCTGTTTTGGCATTTCGCTCAGAGTTTACTCTCCTTTTTGATTTCTCTTTTTGTCGGAGCTCCTTTTTGGTTTTTTTCAACTCTACCTGAGAGAATTCAAAACACTGAGCCGATCTCTCGATCCGCCGTCTCATACTTTTAGGTCCAAGCAGAGTGAACCCGTTCCTGACAGTCAACCTTCAGTTATCATCAAACTGTGTTTCATTTGTCCGTCCTGGGCTCCTGTAAAAAACGCTGTCAAATGCTATGCGAATAAAAAGTTTTTTTTTTACATTGAAATGTCTGTACACTTACAACTACTCATTTCTGCTTGTAGATACTTGAAACTTTACATATATCTTTCAGCAAAATTGCTACAATAGCATTATTGATGCAACACATCCCTCCGACTTTGTGAATGGAAACTGTCCAGACACCTACAGACTGATCCGCTTCTTTTGCTTTCCGGTGAATCTTTTGAGGTCACTCCGTAATCCCCCTTTCGCCCCCCGCGCCTTGTTGAACGAGGCGCAGGAAGCGCTCATGAGTTCATCATCAACCTCTTTTCCTACAAATAACTTTGCCCTCGATGCATTTCTTCTCATCGGCGACGTTGTGGAGCGAATGACTCAAAGGTCAAGCGGATGTCTGTGATATTTTTCATTCCAAACAGCGGCCATGACGCTTCTCGCGCGTAGGTTTTTGTCGTCATCGGACGACAGGACGAGCGAATCATAGAAAGGCCCGCGTGCGTCATCTCGGGCTCGGGCCGCGACGTCACGGCCTAATCTCGCGGCCGATGCGCGGCGAGCAGCGTGCCGCCTCACGCTGCTCGCCGCGCCGCGCCTGCACCATCCCAGATTGTGCAATCGGCTGCTCTGCTCATTAAAGGGTCAGTGGCGAGCTGAATGAACATCAAGGAGTCTCAGCTCGCTCCACTGAACCTCTGCCGTTGACTTATTTCAGTCCTCGTCCTCTGGCTCCCGGCGGCGCTCTCTGATTTTCACCGCCAGCCTCAGGTCTTCATAAATATTCAGCATCATCACACACACACACACACACACACTTTACACTGCAGCTCTCGCAAGCTCTTACATGTCGCCGCCTAATCCTCATCTCAAAATGGGATTTAACGAAAGAGCGAATTCTCCGCCACCTCCTCTGCCAGCGTTGATGTAAAAATACCCATGTGTCTAAAAATAGCTGCACATACTGGAGGGAATTGGCGCTGGTGAAGAAGAGGATGCCACATACGCTCCTCTCGGTCTCTCCTTCACAAATCTGCTCCTTTTGTTCAATTTTTCATTTCTTTTCTTTCACATTTTCTGCATCACGTTCCTCCCTGCCGGCGTCAAGGTCGGCGCGAGGAGGAAGTGAGGTGACGAGTCAAACCGGCGGCGGAAGTGAGGAGCTAATCTGTGTGACAGGACTTTTTCCTCACATTGTCCTCGGACATGTGAGGTGGGAGCCGAGACCCCAGTCTTTGAATTACGTAACAATCATCAACTTGTCCTCGGGCAAAAGATCCCCCCCCCTCTCTCGTTCCCGATATCCGTCCTCGCTTCCCTCGCTTCCTCTTTGCTCGTCACTTTCCCTGGATCTGACAAACACATGACTCTAAAGCCTCTCTCTCTCTCTCTCTCTCTCTCTCTCTCTCTCTCTCTCTCTCTATT
>JAFBJT010105711.1:51075-62302 GCA_016785325.1 Chascanopsetta lugubris
CTGAGGGTGGGGGGGGGGATGGGGGCGGGGCACAGACATAAACAAAGCAGTTGTTTTTCAGGGGAGTTGTATGTTCCAGAGTCTTCAGAGGAGCAGAGAGAGCTCTGCTGTATGAGAGGCCTCTAACGTTACACTGGATCTATGACAACCATCAGTGTTTAAAGGTGCAGTGTGAAAGATTTGGGTCATTTTTGTCAAATATTAGGAAAACAATTACACACTGACATTTTCATGAATTTACAGTCACCTAAATTTTTTTCCATTACCCTTAAATGAGCCCATTAATGTACATTTACATGAAGGGGGGGGGTCCTCTCTATGGGGGCCGCCATGTTTTTTACAGTAGTAAAAGTGGACAGACTACTTTTGAGTTTCAATGACAACTGAAGTCGACCATAGGTTCTCCTGCCTGTTCAGAAGAGTGAGGTGATGGACACAACATGCAAATTCACCTCTCGATTTCACCAAATCATACACACTGCACCTTTAAATTCCATAAATGTGATATTTGGCTGTTATCGTTCCTCTAATAAGAGAAAGAAAAGCCCCTAAATGATGCCGAGACAGAACAGAGACGGTGAATTCTTTGTCCCCGGAGACAAAACATGTTTGTCCATGGATGAGTCAGCACGTTCAAACACGCAATACTTTCCCTGCGACACGGCGCAAAACAACAAACCTTCACGATGTCTTTCAGAGACAGTGTTTATCTGGGATGCCTCAGCAAGTCTGGTTTGTTTTGGTCTGTCTGCATCACCGCTCTCTCGCTCTCTCTCTCTCTCTCTCTCTCTCTCTCTCTCTCTCTCTCTGTGGATCAAGGATTCTAAACTCTCCCCTGTCTTTTGAATGTGCTGACTGGGCAATTTCTTGTTCGTTTCTGTACATTCCAGCAGAGTCCTTATCTTGTCAGATCTGGTTTGCCATCACTCTTTCTTTTTTTTTTCCTTCTCCAAAAAACAACAACTAAACTTTAAATATTCAACATCAAGACTCGTTTGAGCAGTGGAGACCAGTCAAAGTTGCAAAGAAGAAGTCACATGACTCTTTGAAAAAATCATTTCATTCTCATTTCTTCTTTAAGCCTTTGAATCATAGTTTGTGTCCCGATGTTCACTGCATGTGAACGTGCCTCCCCCTCCTCTCACATCTTTTTATCTTTATTGTTTTGATGATGATGCAAAACTAGCCAGACAGCGATGAGAGGAGATTATGAGGCGGGTTACCATGGTAACATCAGCCGAGTCTATGTTGTTGTTGTTGTTTTCCTCTGTTTAGTTAATGTTGTCAGATATTGAGTTAAATCCATTCATTTTGATGTGATGTGAGTCTGAGATAGAAATTGAAGGAAGTGATTCTGCTTATTTTGCATGTACTTCATGAGTCATCACTGGTCTGGTCCAATTCTTGCGCATTGATAAATAACACAGTCAGCAAAATATGATGAGCCAGCAAAACCTCTTACTGCTGACTGTGCGCTCCCATCTCCATCTTTCACAAGCAGGGACATTTGATGTCTTTGCCATGGACATCACAAGGTTGAATCTGCATAAGCTTCCTCATTTATGTGAAAACCCCATCATCATCATCATCATCATCAGCCTGTGTCACTAGACCTTTGATAAAGTGTACACCCCTCTGTTATTGTGGTGCTGTGAGTCTCACAGTCTGAAGCTACACATGTTGTCATTAAGCCTCAAAGTCTCACCACTTTAATTGGCTGCTTCACAGTTGAAATAAACACAGCTCTGATGCTGACGCCCCATTGGCTCATGTTCTGTGTAGGTCAGGTGAGTTGAAATGCTGCCACTTGTACTGGGCATGGTCAAGACCTGAGTGTGTGTGTGTGTGACATGACAAGCCAATGGGTTCAGCAATGACCTGACTCGACATACTGACACACAGACACACAGACACACAGACACACACACACACACACACTCACACACACACACATACATTTATATACACTATGTTGGACATTACATTGACTTCCCTTCATTTTTGACCAGCCAACCTCTTATCTTAACGATGAGAAAAGTCCTTAATCTACCATAACTCAACCACAATTCACATCTTACATTTACTTACATATTATCATGCTTTGAAGCCACAGTGATGACCACCATGCACTACCTGGCATCACCAGCAGGGTGACCAGGTAAAACACGAGCAAAGGAGGGTAACCTTTGTAAAGTATTTTTCCACAATGACAGCTGTGTGTTTGCAAAACAGGATGCCATCAACTTGGCCTATTTGTTGAAAACGTCCTCCTGACCTATTATTTGTGTCAGCCCCCCCCCCCCCCCCTCAACTACAGTCACTACTGTCTTGTAGGCCTACATTCACACCAGTGTGGCAGTGGTACATTCTCATGTCAGTGTGACTGTCTGTGTGGAAATGCTTTATAGGAGCTGTGAGGGGAACGTGACCGGCATTTGAGGCGCACCACTTTGACCCCATTCAACCTCCATTCATTCACATGAACTGGAGCAGTGAGTCAGACAATATCCCACCACATCTCCTCTTATTTATAGTTGAAGTTTATTAAAGAGCAAATCGGTGCATCCACGTTTAAATGTGTCCACACACTTTTGGCCACGTAATAAGTGATTAGGGATCCACTGCTGCTGCTGCTGCTGCTGCTGCACCAGATTCAGCTCATCTTAATTTGGGTCATGTGCTAACTTGATTTTAACAATGAACAAAGGAGGAAATGATCACTGTTGGTCAAAGATGTTTTTGTGGAGTCGTTGTTGATTGAGGGCACAGAGAAACAGAATGTACAGATTTCTGGAGAAACAGATGATACGACCGTCCTGGTGGATTTGATTGGTGTATTTACAATTTGATTTTTTTTAGCTTTTCTGATTGAAACCTCTGCGTTTGAATGTTGATTTTCAAAGCTCCTGCCGCCCACGATGTCTTTAGATTCCCCCTTTTTTATTCTTAAGAAGAAAACTTTAACCTTAGCCATGTTCTGTTAATTGTTTGAGGTCAACACACAAGTGCTGAAACAGACCTGTTGCGCACATTCAACTTGGAACTGGGACATGACGCAGCCGGAGGCAAGACCGGAGGTATGTAGGTTACAATGTGTCAACACACACGGGAGGATTCCTTCCAAAGTAGGGTGTTAGCTTTAAAAGCATCTCTCCAAACACTTAACTAGAATTGTTAGAAATACTGGTCCTCTAGTAATCAGGTGCAGCCTCGGGTAAACGTGACTGACTCCTGCATTAAGCCCGCGGCTCAGTATGACTCAAGATAACCGTCTTGAAGTGGTAACACTTGATTCCCACTTAATTCAACGGAACAGCAGACACACTGGAAATAAGGCCTTTGCGTCAGTTGTACAATATTCAAGCTTTGACCGGCTCAACTTCTGTCTGTAATTATTGCTTTGGTCCTATGACAGCAGCTTGTTGCTCCTCTGGAGCCTGACCTCGGCTTTATTATGGTTTTGACTCACAGTAGTGAACATGATGTACCAATTCACTGGCATGCAACAGGCAGAGTCGCTCTGCCGTTTCCCCCCTCACACACTGTACAGTTTACATACCGGCCCAAGCTCCAAGGAAACACTGGAGACAAACATCCAGTTAGAGGAGTTTTTATTAGAAAAAAACAATAATAAAACTTTGGCAAGAATCAACACCTGCATTTGTATAAAAAAATACATTCGGTTTTTTTCAGTCCGTGCCAAGGAAGTCGCACAGCTGACCCTGAACACCAGTTTCTTTCTTTTTTTTTTGGAAGTTGAGGATGAAAAAAAATATCCTCCAGTTTTTTTTTGGAATGTTCTTTAGTCCACACACACACACACGCACTTCAGTGGCATCTCCAGCTCAGGGCTCCACTTCAGCCTGAGCCTCTGGAAGCACCGAGGCATCTGGCTCCCATCAGAAGCTTCAGACCACACGGCTCAGAGGTCTCCTCCTTTTGTTTAGCAGCTGAGGGATCTGATCTTTGAGCCTCGTGCAGCTTTCATACATTAGCTGCTTCTTCTTCTTAGCTTTTTGTTTTCATCACCAACAACAAACCGCTACCCGACACCTCGGTGCCATAAACCTTTACATTGACACATTCCTCTTGGAATTCAGTCCACACACAATCCAACCGTTTTTTTGTTCTTTCTGTTCTACTATTCAACTCAATGAGAGGATGACTCCCTGAAACTCTCATCATGCAACCTCCTACTGCAGATAGTTAAGGCATAATGTATGGATTCCCTTTTTAGGTTTGTTACCTGCATGCATAGAATACATTAATTCCGTTTGTTCGCTCGCACACACCCTCAGAGACAGTGTGTGCTCCAGTAACAGGAGAGATCTTCACACACACTGCTCTTCACTTTCACAATGCATAGATGGCAATGTGGGATGTTTAAGGCGAAGGGGAGTTGGAAACTGAAGACAATAATTGCACTTCTTTCGTGACGCCACTCAGAGACGACATTCTGCCAACTCATCACCAGCGTTTTCAAAACATCTGTTACAAACTCCAACTCCCCGACCTGATACATATCAAGTGATCTTCCCCCCCCTCCCCCAAAAAATGTCCCTTGAATCACAAAAATCTCGTCGCGTGAGGGAATCTTCATTTGGGAGGTATTTGCAGCTCGAGAGCCAGAAATAAAAATCACTTGTGGGCGGGGCGGGACCCCTGTAGGAGAAGTTGCTTCCTGACAGAACGGGAAAGCGTCCACTTTTCTTTTAGGGGCTGGAAACCAAGTGGCAGCTCCTCCTCCAGCCGACAGCCAGGTCCCGTGAGCCCCTCTCTCTCTCCCGGCTCTCTTCAGGGTTAGGGTTAGGGAATCCCCCCACCCCACCCCTCTTCGCCCGGTCCCTTGGCCACAGAGCTCGGTGAGACCAGGTACCAGAGAGAACTAATCCGGGAGAAGACAAATCTCTTGATTCGTTTCATCAATTTCAATCGCTTGACGCTCAGGCAGAGCTCATGGTTCAACACGTCATGCAGCGAGGTCTCATGTTGATGGGCTGAGGGTTGGGGTCAATCTGTAGGAATAGGAAATATAGAAACAGGTTAGATAACATGTAAATGTGCACCTAAAAAAAGTTATAAAACTTTAAGCCAATATCCAGCCTACACCCATGCATGCGTTTCCATGTGGATATTGTTATACAATCCAGCTCTGCAGGGATTATTAGACAGGGAAAAGTGCTGCAGGGATGTTTTTGTATCTGCACAATAAGAACCTCTGTTGCCTCTCGCATGTGCCAGTCAAAAGTGAAGTGTGGGCGAAGGGTGGATGTTGTTTCAAGCGTGCGGTGACTCACCTCGCTGTAAACCGGCGGAGGTCGGAAGCGAAACTCTTGGACGAAAGCCATGAGGGGGCGCTCCAGGATCCCACTCAGGTCATCGGCCGGCTGCGGCACCACTGTGTTGTTGTTGTTGCACTGCTCGGCCTCCTCCTCTGTCACCACGGAGCTGTAATCTGGAGGAGCTGCAGGAGGGAACGTGTGGGGTCAGTCCACTGCTCAGCACTGTCTTTAGCAATACTCCAAACTGTCCAAAACCATTCACTGCTTTTTGTTTGTTTATTAGTGTTGGCGTCTGATCCATCTTTTTTTTGGCAATGGGGGAATCATAAAAATCCCATGGAGTAAGTAAGACATGGTCTTTTAAAGCAGTGTTTTGCTATTTTAGCTCATTGGCAAGATATGGAACACTGTTTATACGTTAATAAAGTGCTTAAAAAGACAATAAAACAGTATTACAGGCACTAAATGTTCAGCCAAATGAGTGAAAAATGCCAAATTATGACCCTGTGTTATATGTTATAAACCTTGTTGTTGTTGTCATACAGGATGCATGTAGAAGGACACTTACGCTCAGGCTGCTCTGGGATGGCCAGGCGCATCCACTCCAGGTTGATGCTGTACTGGCTGCTGACGCTGGAGGTGCGGCTGCCGAACGGGTGCAGGGGGATGGTGCCGATGACCAGCGGCAGCTCCAGACACAGCTTGGACGTCCCAGGAACATCCACACAGACCTGGCGGGGAGCAGAGAGGATGTTGGATCCAGCCCCCCGAGCACAGACAAGGGGAAACCCCTCTCAGTGTGGACTGAGCTCACCTTCAGCATGTACTCCACTTTGATGATGCGGCACTGCAGGATGGACGGCCCCACGGGGGGGATCTTGATGGCGCGACCGTGCCAAGTTTCCCGGCACCTGGCGCCCACGACGTCGCCGCCAAGCGTGGCCACCACCGAGCGCTTCTGTTTCATGGTGCCGCGGGCGATGAAGGTCTGGGTCTGAGTGATGAAGGCTTTAGGCACAATGGACCTGGAGGTAGAGTTGTCAAACTCGGCGAAGACGGGAATCACCTCGCCTGCGCAGAGAGAGGATTCGGTGATTAGACCCTGCTGGTTTCATTCTAATCCAGACGGCGAAGGAGTCAGACTTGGGACTTGTACCTGGCGTGTAGCCTTTGCGGTCGATCTTTGCCGTGACGGACACCTGTCCAAAGTTGCGATACCATGCCCGGGCCATCTTATCCTTGGTTCCAGCCTGTGGCGCCTGAGGAGGGACGAGACCCGGTTAACACCCAGACACCAATGACAATGTGTGTGCGTGGTGAGCGGTGAGGGGCTGAGGCGCTCACCAGTAAGGCCGGCGTGTTGATGTCGATGGGCTCGATGACCGTGAACTCCTTCTTCAGCTTCCGGACGGTGGCCCACGGCCTGTGGAGCTTGACCTTCACCCAGTAACGGATGCTGCCGTGCTTCCCCTCGAAGGAGGTGACCAGCGTCTCCTCCGGCAGCTGGAAGCTGAATGGAAACTCGTGTCTGCCGGCGGGGAGGACGGTTAGCTCGCCGTTATCTGAGGGGGAGAGGAAATGAAAAGAAAAGCACATTTAAGTTTCGTTTGACAACAGGATTTCAGGCCCCTCCATAATCAGCTTCTTCCTGTCGTTCTAAGGTTGGCGTCAGGACACGGGGTTGAGTAGTAAATCAATTCAGGACAACCACATAAACTTTATCCATCTTTATTTATCGGATTCTGTGAGAAGAAATTCACGAACCAACGCCCAGAGATAAAAATAAAAAAAATCCATATCAAACTTTGCTTTAAAAAACATGACTAATATTAGATCAATAAAAATCAAGTGGACGCGGTTGGAGAATATGATTAGATGGCGTGGGTGTGACTTTGGCTGAGAGAGAGAGAGAGAGAGAGAGAGAAATCTCTCTTGTCTTTCTTTGCAATCACATGGCCTCTCTGTGCTGCTCAGAGGGGCGGGTCTTGCTCCATTGTGCTGAGCGAGAACATGTTTTTCTCAAGCTGTATTACGCAGCCTGTCTCCACGTCTCTCTCTCTCTCTCTCTCTGCTCAAGTCCTCCAACACGTGTTGGCATTTAAAAGCGTGTTTTTGTCCCCTTTGTTTGCCAAAAGCTCCAATTCGATTCAAATTACAATAGTGTCACCTTCAAATCCTCTTAATGGGTCAATTTGGGGTTGTTGGGAACTTTTTCAACACAGCACAAACTAAACCAATACACATTACGATATTATGTGTGTTCAGAGTGCCGTCTGGATGGAGATGGTGGAAGGAAAACAACAAAGCAGGAAGAAAAACAGCATAAAGAGAATCAAAGAAGCCCTGGCTGTGGGTTTCCTGTGTGCACTTCAAACCAAAACAACCCCCAGAGCCCAGAACTGACCAATGAATGAAGACGGGGAGCAGAGGGTCGGCCTCGAGTTTCACTGAGGGAAAACAACCCAAGATTTACTTTGACTGACATCAGGACTTTCCCTTTCCATAGAAGTTTCATCTTTCGTTATGAATTTGCATCGCGGTTTGATGAACAACAAGAACTTGGGTCAGTGAATGACAGGATGAGTGCTTCCTTGTTTTTCTGCATCTGGAGCTTCAGTCTGACTTTGTCTGGGAAGTTTTACTACAAAGTTCAAACATCTACTGAAACGCTTGAATAGAATGATCACGATGAAACAGTTTGATGTCATGACGACAAGAGAACACTGCAGCTTTGCATCTCGTTAACAACTTGATTTTGAGTGTTGTTGAAAACTAAACAAGGTCGAAAGAGTGATTTATTTTTGATTTTCAAATAATAATATCAGTCATAATTCCTTCAGTGAGTTTGAGTCAACTTTGCAATTGTGTGTAACTCCTGTCGTAAACAACAGCGTTTGAGGATGATGTACAAAAACAAGGACATAAAACAAGACACTTTGACCTTCTCGAGGAAGCTGCGAGTAAATGCCACTTAAAAGGCTTCTAATTCAATCAGTGTCCAGCCTTGATCAATAAGGACTTTTGAACTATGCAGCTTTGGAGTAGAGAGGGATTCAAACCCATGTCATAAACAACCAATTGCTTTAGAAAGTTGCACCAAACCGAGCAATAAGAGCTCTGCAACTCTGCACACATAAGAGCAATAAGTCATAAACAACCCGTCGTTTTTGCAATAAGTATCAAAACAAGTATTTGACTTGACTACTTGTAAACAACACAATTGAGTCACTGTGTTTAAAGCATGGTACAACAGTTACTACACAAAACTACGGGAGTAGTAAAGTAGTTCCCCTGAGTTGACATCCCCTCCATGCCGAGGATGATGCACCGTGTCCCTCCGCACACTGACCTGCCTGCAGCAGCACCTCTCTGCGGTTCAGGTACTCCACTTCGTCGCTGTAGTTCTGGGTGTACGCGGTGCTGGAGCCCGCGGACCGGGACTCGGTCCAGTGGACCTTTGCGAACCCCTCCGCGTGGAGCTTCAGCGACTCCACCTTGCTCTCCCCGCTCAACTCCATCACCACCCGGCCGGACACCACGTCCCCGCTGCTGAACACCGGGGGACAGTCCAGCTCCGGGGAGTCGAAGACGATGTCCAACTTTTTCAACTTGTCGAAAATCATTTTTGTTCGGCGTCGTGTTCCAGCAGGAGTTCCTTCACTCGCTCCCTCAGTCGCTGCTCCTCAGGTGTGTTCTCTTGTCGCGTTTAAAACTCGGAGTGTTGTTGAGCACGTCTCTCTCCGCAGCCCTATTTGGAGTCCCAGGGGTGGGCGTGGCTTGGAGGATTTATTATGTAAGGCCTCAGGAGAGGTCTGAAGGCTAGGCGGTGCTGCGTTCAGGGACGCTACAACGGCACGGACTTTTTAGCTTCGCTGTAATATCGTAAACAACAATATTTATTCATTATACTGATGTTTCTATGAGGTTATGGTCACTTGAATGTACCGATTGTAGTTTTCATTACCTTTGTATGAACATGTTATGATTACATCGGGGCAGTTGAAAGTGAATTAGACAAGACGTTAAAAAAAGGTTAATTTTCAAAGATAAATGTAGAAGAAAAGAAAATTTCAGTACAATGTTAAAAATTATGTTCGAAGACGCAACATTTGAGGATACAAATGTTGCAACAACTCTCCCAAATATGGTGAATAACCATATCCATAAGTAAAATGGATATCCATAAGTAAAATGTGTTTCCAGAGCTGGAAAATTCAAATATAAGAATCGTTGTTAGACATGAATTGAGTTTAGAAACTTAATGACTTGTGGCTGCTTTTCGCGAATTCAGTCATAAATGTTATCAGTAGAAGTTTCCCACAGGGAAGTTTTAGAGCAAACACTGAGATTTCCGATAAACACCACACATTCCAATACACAGGGAGGGAGGAGTGCAAATGCTCGAATCTTGATGACCATTCTGTTGTAAAGTTTGCCATCCCATCATCATACAGAGCATCTGTGTGCAACGCTTTCACTGTCACACATTGATCGAACACTGCATCGTCTTCACCCAACAACCCGCTCTATCTCCTGATCCACAGTTGCCTTTCATTTCAGAGCTTGTTGCCCCATGGCTGATCGAAACTACTTCTGATTAATATTTTCCATTTGTTCCATTCAGTGATGAGCCTTTAATCATCGCCTGTGCCTGCCCAGGTAGCCTCTGGGTGTGGGAGGAGACAACAAGTATGAAAACTTTGAGACATGTCTCAACAAAGGCTGTGAGCAAAAATCCCCTTGTGATATCAGTATTCACCAAAGGTGAAACCCTCATAAAAATGAAACTAAAAGTATCCGCTGTGACACCCACTCAGTTGATCAGTCAGTCACGCAGCGACACCCTTCATTTAAAATCCCAATTTCCCTCATGCCGGTGAGGTGCAGCTCAGATGCCCGGACTGAACGTGAAGGCACCACAATAAACATGCAGACTGGGTGTGGAGGGAGCAGAGAGGAAAACAGGCAGGGCTGCTGGTGATTGATGGTTACAGGTTCTTAGAAGAAAACAGGCCTACTGAGCATGCCCCAGTCTGGCAGAGGTCCTCCCTGCTCAGCTCACAGCAAAATAGTTTCACCCAGGACTAGAGCTGTTTACTCCAAGTCTGTAGTGTTGCTTTGAGGCTGCTGTTACACCGCCTGGAAAACACCCAGCTGCAGAAAAAGCATGCACTGGCTGTAAGCAGATCCTCGACTGAAAAACAACAAGAGCAACTTCATCTAAAGTAATAAAGGACTGACCGTCTGCACAGAAATGCAAGCAACACCTTCAAGAATTATTGAACCCATGCATTCTTTTTTTTAAATCACATTTTCTTTGCAACTTTTCCCTCCTAACTTTTCTGCAGTTGCTAAACTACACAGTCAGCTCATGGCTGGGTCAGAACTTTTCAATTCAGCTCTGGAGCATTTGTGCACAAAGCAAGTCTGCTCTGAGAAAAACAAAGTTGTTCACTCCTTTGTTCCCAGGGATGAGGGGTTGGATACGTGCTGCCACTAACTGGTGATACAGAAGCACTGCAGGACAGCTATGGGACAACCAGGATGCTGTTCCAGGAAATGAGCGTGTGAGCAGGAAAAACAAGCTATAAAAACAGCAGGAAGATGATGCTGATTGGATTTTACGAATCAAAGTCTCATTCCGTTGCTTTTTATGGGTTGTTATGATGGCAGATATCGCATCGTGATTTGATTAGATACAGCATTATCTAACCAAAGCATCATCAGTTCAATCCCGCTGTTCCTCATCCCTATCATGCAAGCAAACATTTCCTTGGCAAAGGTCATAAAGTCTACATTTCTAAAGTGTAGCACATAATGTAGATAATGTAGATAGACTGCATGAATATTAGAGTGTGATGGGCCCAAAAAGTACTCCAAAAGTACAAAAGTGCCAGACCATTTACTTGAAATGTTCAGTCTTCAAGCAGCTCTTTCCTGGGATA
>JAFBJT010105713.1:97-41392 GCA_016785325.1 Chascanopsetta lugubris
CCCCCCCCCCCCCCTCTCTCTCTCTCTCTCTCTCTCTCTCTCTCTCCCTCTCTCTCTCCCTGGCCTGGCGGTGCACTGTTCAGTGGCTGTGCTCTGTTGACTGGCTGCCCCTCAAATGAACAAACAAAGGCTCTGGGGGAAAGGAGGTTGCCTGTAAGCGTATTATGGGGTGTAAGCTGTGGCTGTGCTCTCAGCAATGTTCGCCCGCTTGCTCTCGGGGATTATCACAGAGTGCTGGGACGGCTGTTAATGTTATGTGCCGGTTTGAAGGTGACCTCTTCCACATCACGGCTACATATATATAACGTACCATCCAGCCACTTTATTAGGAACACCTTGCTCGTATCTGGCTGCAGCCTGTCAGCGTCACTTCTTCGTGGCATAGATTCAATGAGGGGACTCGGGTTGATGATGATATGAGAGCATCATGCAGTTGCTGCAGTTGGAGATCTGGTGATTGTGGAGGCCGTTTGACCGTAATTAAGTGCTTTTCCTCTGATGTGGTAGATGAGGAATAAGTGGATTATTGTGAAAACTACCATAAATCATAGTGGTATGACCTGTAAAAATCTTTAATTTCTCTATTAACTTTATAAATGATGTGTCACCCTCACCTTTTTAATCACCCCTCAGTCAAAATGTCATTCATCATGTCATTAATATTCATATTGACCCAGAGGTCTGTATCAGTCAGGGAGCTGCTCTGCTCTATCTATACATCCACCCATCCGTCCATCCATCCATCCATCCATCCATCCATCCATCCATCTGTCCATCCATCCATCCATCCATCTGTCCATCCATTCGTCCATCCATCTGTCCATCCATCCGTCCATCCATCCATCCATCTGTCCATCCATCCGTCCATCCATCCATCCACCTGTCCATCCACCCATCCATCCATTAATCCATCCATCCATCTATACATTCACCCATCCGTCCATCCATCCATCCATCTGTCCATCCATCTGTCCATCCATCCGTCCATCCATCCATCCATCTATCTGTCCATCCGTCCATCCATCCATCCATCTGTCCATCCATCCGTCCATCCATCCATCCACCTGTCCATCCATCCATCCATCCATTAATCCATCCATCCATCCATCCATCCATCCATCCATCCATCCATCCATCCATCCAGTCCCTCTGGAAGTAGCTATCACACAAGGCTGGATGGATCCTACTCTCATGTTGTTTCTGCCAAATTCCGACGCCACCATCCGACCATTGCAGCAGAAATCAAGACCCATCAGACCTGGCAACCCCGTTTCCATTCTTTCATTTTCCACTTTCAGAGAGGCTGTGTGAATTGTAGCCCCACACTCCTGTTCCTCTCTGACAGGCGTGATGAAGATCTTTTGCTGCAGTCGCCTCTCGGCTTCAAGGTTCAACGTGTTTGGCGTGTTTTCAGCAGAGCAAAGCAGACCTCGGCAGCAGACCTACCTTGGTGTTCACGTCTGAGTTACTGTTGCCTTCCAGTCACACCGCTCTCCTCTGGCCTCTGGTATCAACAAGAGCTGCCGCTCACTGGATACTATCTGTAAACCTCAGAGGCTGTGTGTGGAGATCCCAGTAGATAAGAACAATTTCTGACATTCTCAAACCAACCATGTCATGTTTACTCAAAGGTGTGCTTTAAAGGTGCAGTGTGCAAGATATCAGCCAGTTTTGTCACTTCTAAAAATATTGCAAAACAATTATATACATTTGAATGAATTTATAATCACCGACATTTTGCCTCATCACCCTTAAATGAGCCCATTCATGTATATTTTACATGAGGAGCGAGTCCTGTCTACAGGGGCCACCATGTTTTTACAGTAGCCCAGAGTGGACGTGCTAAAGATTGTGTGAGTTTTAATTACAACTAAAGTCTACCATAGGTTCTCCTGCATGTTCAGAGGAGTGAGGCTGAGGTGATGGATACAATATGCAACTCCACCTCTAGATATCACCAAATGTTACACACTGCACCTTTAAATGACCTCTCTCCTTCATTCTAAGCCTCATTTAGCGGGTGTTCCTAACACAGAGACTTGATGCACACATGCCGATTCACAGGATGACGCGGGGGGAAAGTTAGTCACTCATCCAGCTCTTAACTCTTATTCTCTTATGCTCACGTCATGAACAAACACCCTCCACTGGTGCACCTCGTGTGTGTCTCTGTGGTGTGTGGGTGTGAGCCGATATCAGTTGTGTGGGCAAGTTTCTTTGTGGGTCATCTCATCTCTTCTCTGTCTCATTTCATGACAAGGGAAAAACCCGGAGGACGTGGTGCGGAGATACACAGAGAGGATTAAAGTGATGCCAGACGAGGTAAGAAAGAGATGCACGCGGGACTTCAAAGTACAGCGGCCACACACCCAGATCTGCTGTTGCCGTTTGATGTGGAGTGTGAAAATCTCACCGTCGGGTGGAACGGCAGCTGAGACATTGTGTTGGTCTATTCCAGGACTGTACCATCTGCATGGAGAGGCTGGTCATGTCGTCGGGCTATGAAGGCGTCCTGCAGCACAAGGGCATCAAGCCAGAGCTGGTGGGCAAACTTGGCAAGTGCGGGCACATGTACCATCTGCTGTGCCTGGTGGCCATGTACAACAATGGCAATAAGGTGGGTAAGAGCTCGGGAGCCAGGCATTGTTACCACGTCACCGTGTTCAGGAGATAAACGCGAGATGTCTCGCGGCGTCACTGCAGCGCGTCGCATGGCGCGGGGGAAATGAGCAGGCGTTAATATTGTTGCACACGGGAAGGCATGTGGGAGGGGGCGGGGCGAGTGGAAGCTCAAATGAAATCAATAAGATATTGTGTCCCTTGAATGCAGAAGGAGCGAGCCCATGTGACCAGCACCAGCAAGTCCAAAGATACTTGATTCGTGTTTCACTTCCTATTGAAGGGTCATTTTCGGGGGAAGGTGTGGCCGATGTACAGACCATTTTCCATTTACGCAAATAACAAATCATTTCCTCACTTACATGCAGTGATGTCTTTAATGAACTGTGCTCATGTTTAGTTCTTCAGTGCATATCTGTATCGTATCTAAGTGTTTGGGGTTTATTACAACCGGGGCTGTTTTTGAGACTCCAGTATGAATTGGTCACTCGATCCCAGTGATCACCTGTTTCACTCGGACCCATTTTTCCTACATCTCATTGCTGTTTACACCTTTGAACTCTTTGCTCTATTTTGTTGTTGTCTTGTTCTATTTATGGTTAAATGTCCTGTGTGAAAAAAAAGAACTAGGCAGTGCTGAATCTGCCAACTCAAATTCCATGTGTGAGCACATTCTTGGCCAATAAAGCTGATTGTGATTCAGCGATGGGGGTTGATGTAGCTCAGTGGTAGAACTCAATGGCTTTGAATGTATGAGGGCATGGGTTCAATTCCCAGCCCTTCTGCCCACCCTCAGGTGTATTGTATGCATTGTATATAATAGAATTAAAGAAGCCAAAGCCTTATTCATGTGTCACAGCCATGATACAGATGCCTCATCATGCACATGCACCTCACTGAAAATGTAAATAAGTCGCAACACACAAAACTAAATCACTGGAGTTGTGTGCAACGTAGCATACATGGAAGAGGAAGGTCACCTCTGTCGTACACACTATAAAGCGGTGTTATATATAGACGTGATCCAAAGTTGTTTATGGACCTGACAAATGTAACTACACTGTATGGGCTCTTTGCTGTTTATTGATGCAGAGGTGTGACCTCAGGCTGGTGCAAATGTTTGAATTATTTGCTGGGTTTTTGGGCGTACTAGTCCTTTAAATCTAAACTCAATTTCATGTCCTGTGACTCCAGGATGGCAGTCTCCAGTGCCCCACATGCAAAACCATCTATGGGGAGAAAACAGGCACCCAGCCTCCTGGGAAGATGGAGTACCACGTCATCCCCCACTGCCTGCCAGGCTACTCCGACTCCAAGACCATCCGCATCGTTTACGACATTCCTGCCGGGATCCAGGTCAGAAGTGTCTCCTTTCACTTAATCTACCATGTTATTATGGTTGTGATGGCCCCGTCCACCGCCGGCTCTTACCACTCACTAAATCTGTCGCCGCTCTCCCACTGCTGCTGATTCGGCCATGTTTGACAATCACGTATTAGTGTGTGTGTGTGGTGGGGGGGGGGGGGTTGTTGTGGTTGTGTGAGTCACTGAGGAAACAGAGTCTTCAGGAATGACACTGGTGTTCCAGGACGGATACGTCCACCCCTCCGTCCGTTATCCCCACAGCACTTCCTGTGAATGGGAGAGAATCCCAGTGGACTCGGAGACAAGATGAGAGAGATCAACTAAGGCCATCTCCATCATTTATCACTGTTTTTTTTTGTTTGTAGTTGTTTATATAAATATATAAAAGTGAGCCGCATCTAATAAAGGTCATTCCAGATTTCCATCACATGTGCAGTGGAGGGGAAAGGGTGTTTTTCCGCCGAGGTCTGAGATGGTCGGTTGATGGAGACGACTGCATATTTTACTCTGACTGGATTTTTACCGAGTCGATAAAGTGACCTTTTTTAGAGCGGAGCAGCAGGCTCAGTCTCAGGGGAGGTGCTTCACTGAGAGCAGAGGGGGTCACCTGACCATTAAGGTCAACACAGCGACACTACTATGCTCAGTTACCGGTTCTCCACTCACTCCTCAGACCACACTGCTGTGGTGTAAACACAGCATCAGTAGGACATAATGAAGGGGCTTCTCCAGATATGGTTCAAACAATCGATTGATCTCATATTTTTATGATCAAAGGTCAAACTAGCTGTGACATCAGCAACCGTCTATTGGCTGTGAACACAATAAGTCAATTACAGCCTCAGGTAAACCCTTAAAGATGTGGACTAATGAATCAACCAATCAGACTTGGCTGGTTAAAGCTTAAACTACTTTACAAACTCTTACAAAAGAGAGATCTTTACAAAATCATTTTACTCTTGTGAACTCAACAAATTAGAAACACCATTTCTATTTTCAAATATGGTATGAGTTCCTAGTTTGATATACACAATTTTAGTATCTCATGGTCTCGGTCGTCATGGTAACCTCATCATCACCCATAGGGCTGAATATTCATTTAGAGTCAACTTGATTAGGATTCGGAGATTAGAGGTCACGCTTTTGAACACCCGGAGAACCCATTGAAATTTTGGCACCAATCTTCACTTTACTCTCACTGAATAACTGAACAAATATGAGAGGTCAAAGGTCAAGGTCATTTGGATTTTACATCAAACGTTTTTGACCCTTTTGAAAATGAAAAAGGCTGCCAAGAAGAAATTTGTTCAAATTTTGAAAAGTTGTCACACTGATTTTATTGCAGTGGCTGAAGGTCAAAGGTCGCGGATATTAGTCTTTGAGAATTTATGTGAAAACTGAAAGGTGGTGGTGTAGAGGCCTACATGTGCTTGTTGGGGTTCGGGTTTGGGCATGAAGAACCATCAGTGTCCCTCCAGAGTGATACTGAGATGGATTCAACTCTTATCTCTTATTTAAAAGAAGCTTTGAAAGCTACTCTCAAAGATCCAATATGTAAAGACATGATTAGATATAAACAGTAATACATCTCTGCAATGATTTTCACAAAGGCCATTAACAGCAACATGAACAATAAGCTCACTCCGTGTCGCTGTTGACATTTCATACGCAATTAAGCTTTGATTAGAAGAGAAGGAGTCGTTACATTTGTTTGTGTCCTCGACATTTTCTCCAGACCAATGAGCACCCCAGCCCCGGGAAGAAGTTCAGTGCCAGAGGGTTCCCTCGACACTGCTACCTCCCCGACAACGACAAGGGCAGGAAGGTCAGGAAGCTTTTACATATCTTATCTTCACTTATCTTGTCTTCTCACAATCTTGTCTTGTCTTGTCTTGCCTTGTTTTGCCTTGTCACAGTCTTGTCTTGTCTTGTCTTGTCTTGTCACAGTTTTGCCTTGCCTTGCCTTGTCTTGTCTTGCCTTGTTTTGCCTTGACTTATCTTGTCTTGCCTTGTCACAGTCTTGCCTTGCCTTGTTTTGCCTTGTCTTGTCTTGCCTTGTCTTGTCTTGCCTTGTTTTGCCTTGACTTGTCTTGCCTTGTCACAGTCTTGTCTTGCCTTGTCTTGTTGTGTCACAGTCTTGTCTTGCCTTGTCTTGTCTTGACTTGCCTTGTCTTGCCTTGTCACAGTCTTGCCTTGCCTTGCCTTGTCTTGCCTTGTTTTGCCTTGACTTGTCTTGCCTTGTCACAGTCTTGTCTTGCCTTGTCACAGTCTTGCCTTGCCTTGCCTTGTCTTGCCTTGCCTTGTCTTGCCATGTCACAGTCTTGTCTTGCCTTGCCTTGCCTTTTCTTGCCATGTCACAGTCTTGCCTTGTCTTGCCTTGCCACAGTCTTGTCTTGCCTTGTCACAGTCTTGCCTTGCCTTGCCTGGCCTTGCCTTGCCTTGCCTTGTCTTGCCTTGCCTTGTCTTGCCATGTCACAGTCTTGTCTTGCCTTGCCTTGCCTTTTCTTGCCATGTCACAGTCTTGCCTTGTCTTGCCTTGCCACAGTCTTGTCTTGCCTTGTCACAGTCTTGCCTTGCCTTGCCTTGCCTTGTCTTGCCTTGCCTTGTCTTGCCATGTCACAGTCTTGTCTTGCCTTGCCTTGCCTTTTCTTGCCATGTCACAGTCTTGCCTTGTCTTGCCTTGCCACAGTCTTGTCTTGCCTTGTCACAGTCTTGCCTTGCCTTGCCTTGCCTTGTCTTGCCTTGCCTTGTCTTGCCATGTCACAGTCTTGTCTTGCCTTGCCTTGCCTTTTCTTGCCATGTCACAGTCTTGCCTTGTCTTGCCTTGCCACAGTCTTGTCTTGCCTTGTCACAGTCTTGCCTTGCCTTGCCTTGCCTTGTCTTGCCTTGCCTTGTCTTGCCATGTCACAGTCTTGTCTTGCCTTGCCTTGCCTTTTCTTGCCATGTCACAGTCTTGCCTTGTCTTGCCTTGCCACAGTCTTGTCTTGCCTTGTCACAGTCTTGCCTTGCCTTGCCTTGCCTTGTCTTGCCTTGCCTTGTCTTGCCATGTCACAGTCTTGTCTTGCCTTGCCTTGCCTTTTCTTGCCATGTCACAGTCTTGCCTTGTCTTGCCTTGCCACAGTCTTGTCTTGCCTTGTCACAGTCTTGCCTTGCCTTGCCTTGCCTTGTCTGTTTTCATTTAAGATGCTCAATTGTGTGTCCTTCATTTGTTTGCAGGTACATGGAGGAATAGGGGGAAGTCATTAGTGTGGCAGCATTACCATAACGACAACATCCACAGTTAAACCTAGTCAAACTGAGAACGACAGTGGTCCTAGCTTCCTCTCACATGTGAACCTGCATCTATACTGTCAGAGGACAGCTCCTTTAAAACGTCCTGACAACACCCAGATTTCACTGGCAGCTCAAATCTGTCCCTGCAGCCATTGTTGTTTTTAAGCAGGAGGTCACGGTGTCGCCCCCTGGGACGGCGCATGACGGGATCGGGACGCGCTGGTCCGAGTTATACGTGCGCGTGATGAAGTGCTGCGAGTCCGTTCACAAACGAACATTTGAACGTGAGGTGCAAATGGGGCCTGAGTCTCTTTGTCCTCCAGGAGGTTATCAGTCAGCGACGTGAGCCAGTGTTGTTGTGATTATTAGAGTCTGGCAGCCGACTAAGGCTTAATTATGCAGATAGCAATCACCTCAGTGATAAGTGTGTGTGTGTGTTTGTCTGTGTACGGGACTCGAACAAGGGCTTTTAAGACAAAGGGTATCTGGAAATGTGAAAGCTGCTCACACACTCTCTACCTCTGCACAGGTCCAAGTAATGAAGTGAACAACAACCTGGTTCCATTGTCCTGGAGCAGGAGTCAGCGGTTTTAGCGGGACGAGAGTGTGCGAGTCTAAAAGGATGACAATGGCTGTGTAATACAGGACGCGGCAGGAGGCGAGTTCCTCCGACTTCTGGGAAAAATTTAAAAGTTAAACAAGCCCATGTTTTTTGTTTTTTTTTTGTTTTTGTGTCATCTCTGCGGAAACGGTGAATCAGAGGCTGTGATGAATTGTTTACTGGCCGACAGGAGCTCGGACCCGGCGGCGGCGGAACGTACCGTGCAGTGGTTCTGCTGCTGCAGCAGAGTGGGCACGTCTCCTCCGATGGGCATCTGCTTGGCCAGCTCCTCGTCCTTCATGCAGATCCACCTCCACAGCTCCTCCAGGAGGCCGAGCAGACGGGACCAGCGCTCCGCACTCGCCTCCAGGTGAGCTCTGCCAACACACAAGCGCGCGCGTTCACAGTTATTATCCTAGTGCGTGTGGATTCCGACGCTCACTGCTGGAGCTCATATGTAAATGTATGTATGAACTCAATGGCTCTGCTGGTTTTCAATATGACATGAAAACTGCATTGTTTTTGATTTTTTTTAAAACAGTTGATTTTAATTATATTATTTCTATTCATATTCAGTTTAAATGAATCCTTCATTTTGATTTCTATAAGTAAATATAAGTTTCATCCACTTTTGCCAATGCTTTTGTGTTTGTATTTCGACTGTTCGACTATTTAACACTGAACTGTGCTAACATGTACAAAAAGGTGCCGTATAATTTAAGAAAAATTGACATTCAAAAGTAGAGTGTGGCGAATGGAGTGACATCTAGTGGTGAAGTAGCATGTTGTAACTAAATACCCCAGCTAACTCAAGGCTCGAGTTATCATCAAAAATCAAAAGGTAGGTAGTTTGTTCATTCTGGGCTACTGTACAAACAATGGCGCAACATGGCGGCCTCCACAAAATGGTCCCACTAAAAATGTAAATAATGGGCTTCTAAAATTTGAAATTTGTATATTCAGGTGATTATACACTAAAACATACATGTATAAATAATGTGTAATTTCACATTTCATCTAAATCTTACACACTGAACCTTTAAAAGACACTATGGTATTACCTCACCCTTTTGAATTGGTATCCTGGGAAACCATTAAAAGCTATTTAGGTCACAGATATTCTCTATTTTAATAATACAGAAAGTGACCAGCTCTCGGAAATCAACTCAAAACTCCAACTAATGACCAAACTTGAACAAAGAGCCACATCCCATAATCACTGTGTGAGTGCGACCGCTGCCCTTCTGGAGTAAATGTTATGTGGAAGCGCAAACACAGTGGGCAGCTAATTGTGTGGGCGGCGCTGCCGCTCACGCAATATGTGTTCATAAGCACTTTTGTTTTCCTTCTCTCCTCGGGGGGCATAATGTATCTGAACACTGTGCGCGCACACACACACACACACACACACACACACACACACACACACGTGCACACACACACACACACCCTGTTGCCACTCGCCGAGTTAGCCTTAATTACACATGTACTGCAATTAAGGCATAATGGACTGTGTACAATCAACATCCACAGTGGCTCACCTCCCACACAAGAACAACAACAACACCTTGATCTCTCACCGTTTCCTCCAGCGGAACGGCCCCAACCTGTTCTGCCTGCACCGCCCCGCCCCTTGACTCACTCCCATTTATTATTTTCCACTCAAACCAAACAAGTTCCCGGCAGAGGATCTTTATTTATTTATTTATTTATTTCGTTTCCAATGCTCCCGCGCCGTTTTTCCCCCTCACCCTCTCTGACCCTTCGTCTCGTCCCTGCAGCTCCGTCACGCTCCCTGCACCGCCGCTCTCCGACCCCCATCACCTGCGCTCCTGCCGCTGAACTCCTGCCTCCATCCTCAGGAGTTTATGTGCCACTACGGTGGCCCGTCAGGCCCTCGTTTGTCCCTGAGCTCGGTCGATGGTTCCCGATGAATAGATAAATAAATAAATAAATCTGGGCTGGCTGTGGCTCAGGGGTTATAGCGTTGGAACCCCTTGGAAACAAGAGTCATGGGTTCAAGAACCAGCTTGAGAAAGTCCCCGTGACCCGGGTAGAAAAATGAAGATGACATGTGTCAATCTAATTTTTTTTTTTTTCTGCACCTTGTTGAATCTAGGTCATGATGATCTAACGCAGCTCAGAAGGAAACAGGTGGTCCGAACTAGTGGTAGTGAGGTGTACCTAATAAAATGGCCAGTGAGTGCATGTATAGTTAGACAGGCAGAGGATGGGTAAGAGGATAGTGGAGTGTCATCCTTGAAATGTGTCCATTTCAGAAACCTTTTTTTTTTCTCTTACGTCAGGTCAAGAACTTGAAGTATTAATGAGATTCAATGTTCAAGGACTCCAGCCTTTTTTTGGGGGGGGGGGCAGTTTCTCTTTCAAACTAACTTCTAAAATGTGTAAAGGTGAAGTGGAGACCCACTTCAAGCGCCACCTCCACAGTGAAAGGCGGCAAAAGGGCAGCAGGGCAGCCTGATTGAAAGCGCTGGAGAAAAGCTTTATTTTGAAAGTCTCGGTGGAGACGCGTCACTGACCTGATGTTGGCCGACTTGGCCTTCAGGTCGCTCCAGCGCTGATTCATGTCGTCCAGCCGGTGCTGCAGGAACACGGCCTCGTCCGAGCTGCCCAGAGCCTTGACCATCTTCGACTTGTTGCTGTCCACGCTCTTGTAGATGTCATTGTGGGCGTCGATCTCAGCCTGGATGTCCTGCAAACACACACACACACACACACACACAGGGAGGAACGGTCAGGGAGAGATGGAGAAAAGAAGCCAGTCCACTTCACAAACACCCAGAATTGGATGTCACAGTCGCCGGCGCTGTCACAACCGATTATTCATGCGCCAAATGACATTGGACTCGTCTCTGGGGGGAGTTCGCGGTAAACTGCGCTGCAATATTTCCACAGGGCAGAGAAGTCTATATTTTATTCTCGTGAAACGTCCACAAGGTGCTTTTTGTCAAAGAGTGATTTGCAGCGAGTGCCGAGAAGAACCCGACCCGACCCCGGGGTGAGTCCCACAGCGAAGGTCCATCATCTAAAGGTCCATAAGCTAAATGAAGTGTAGTAAAGCAGAGCTCCTCCAAAATACTGTGTCCAGGACACCATCACGTTCGCTAATGTGACTAAGCATCATTTTTGTGAGTGAGTCCTCTATTACACAACCACATCTCGAAGGATGTGTGAGCATATGTGTGTGTGTGTGTGTGTGTGTGTGTGTGTGTGTGTGGTTTGGAACCACAAGGGGGGCTGACGCAAGCAGAGGATCCTGTCAAATGTGTTATTTTTAGATGTGTGAAACTGCTCCATTTTCTCCTCTTTCTCCTTTCATCCCTCCTTCTCTCTCTCTCTCCCTCTCTCTCTCACACGCTTCACTGGGACGACCCTCACTTTACACATTTCAGCAGCAGATAAAGGAGAAGGAGAAGAAGAAGAAGAAGAAGAGTAGGAAGAAGAAGAAGAAGAAGAAGAAGAAGACGTTTCTTCAGCTGAAAGCGACAATGCCCGGGGCGGTTGTACAAAATAAAACAGAGATAAGCAAAGTGAAATGACACCTTTGGGCTGCAACAGTACAGAAGAATAATATAAATATAGAAGTGGGGGCTCAGTGTGTGAAGTTGTATGTCCTTCACAGACTGGAAAAGTTACAATCACTGTAAAAAAAAAAAAAGTCTTATCTGGGCAAACACTATTAATGTCACTGCATGGTTTTTACTGAAGTAAATTAAGAGATATCAAAACGAATTTGTTAATATTAGGCAGAACATTTCTGCAAATGTATTTCAATTCAAACTCTCAGTTAAAAATATCCACACGCAGAATATTGAATAAATATTATTCAGAGGGGGAAAAACCTATTGCTCATTTATATATAAATATATTCACCACAATGGGATATTGCTATAATGTCATTAGTGAGGCAAACGACATACCATACAAATGAGCAACACAGAGAACTACACAATGTGCATGAGTCATTCACTCACTCACACACACGAACATGTCTCCATGACTTTAGGGGACATCACACTGACAGAAATGAAATTGACTTCCTGAAGGCAAACTGACAGCCTAACATTAGATAGTACTTGCTAACCTCCTAACCTTACATTTAAAAGTATAATATGCAGGATGTTCCACTAAAAACACACATTTTCACAACATACATTTAAAAAAAATCATTTTATTTTATCATCATTATTTTATTTTAATGATCTTTTTGTGTTGAATTATTATTTTTTAACTATCTTATTATTACCATTTTCTGTTTTGCCGTGTTGAGGATGATTCTGGACACCAGAATTTGGACATGCTAATGCTAGTGATTAGCAAAATTAAGAAGAACAAGAACATTTCTATAACCAGTATAACATTTCTACACTGGTGTGGCACGCGGTGTGCGCTGCACACACCTCGCGCCCTAGTGGTGATGGAGGGCAGGGGTCGTATATACATAACTAATGTGTTTGCAAGCATCGACGAATGAATCTTGCACCATCAAATTACGCCATCACTTTCCTCCATCAGGAATGTATACACACACACACACACACACACACACACATACGAGTAATACCTGGACCACATACACACACATGTGGGAGGATGTGGGAGCACAGATGAAGTGTTGTAATGGTAAATGCACGTGACAACATATAAGCATGTGTTCTGTCTGTGCAACATGTGACTGCTGCTCAGCTTCTCGGCTAAAATGTCATCTCTGGGCAGAGGAAGAAGAAGTAGAAGAAGTAGAAGAAGAAGAAGAAGAAGAAGTAGAAGTATCGTCCGGCTCGGCTCCACAAAACAACAGCTGTCGATTGCCAGAGTCGTATTAAGCCTCAGTGTGCTGCACTGTAATTCACCGAGAGCCAGCAGACATTTACAAAGAGCTGTGGTAAATCCCTGCACTCTGATCTACAGGGGGAAACCGCCTGCTGGCTTTTCATCACAAATCATTTTCCTCTGAAGGGTGACAGCAGCGAGCGGGTGAGAGAGAGAGAGAGAGAGAGAGAGAGAGAGAGGCAAACAAAAAGTAAAATACAGAAAAGTAAAATACAGAAAGTCACAGTGACTCGGTGCCAGTTGGCCGAGTTTCAAGTCATTACTCGAGTGCTTCTCATTTCTTTTTTTTTTCTTTTTGCACGTCTGCTTCCCCCCCTGGATGGAACCGTGACTGCACACATAACAGAGGAGCCACAGACTGAGCGGGCGCTCGCACACAGACACTCACTGTACATTCATTTACAAAAAGACCATTTCAAATCCAATTTCACCCGCTGAATGATGACTTGAAGTCAAGAGGTTTATATATGGCAACTCGTATCCGCAGCTACTTATGTGTGATCACTTTCACTGGCTCACGCTCTCACGCTTATAAAAATAAATAAATAGTGCGATGGCACAAGTCAGCGGGTCAACTACAAAATGTCACTGTGAAAAACTCTTCAACAGGGAGAGCACAAATGAATTATACCCATAAATGGAATGAATGGATTCTAGTTACTGATTGAATGGAATTCAATGCAATGTGAATTAATCAAATATATGGAGTGTTTTTTATTCATTTAATTAGTCAAACGATTTAATCAGAGTAATTTAAAATGATAATGTACACTTCATTAAATGTGATCCTTTACAATGAGCTAAAATTCCATTCAATCTAAAGTAAATGTAATATCTCTCTCTCTCTCTCTATATATATATATATAGATAGATAGATAGATAGATAGATACAAGAAAAAATACACACACACACACACACACACATATATATAAATAGATATATTTAAAAAAAAATATATACATACACTCACCCATTTATTTGCATTTGGGGTTCTAATATCTGTGTGTGATATTTGGCGAAGCTTGATGGAACTGAGTGGGAGTGTTGCAGAGGTATGCAATCGACTGAGTGCCGTTCTAGTTCCTATCTGCAAACACATACTCGCATTCACGAGTGACTGAGCCCGGAGGTTAACTGTGTCGACGCCGCCATGTGTTTGTGAGTGCAGAGACTAACCAAACACACAAGAAGCACTGATTGCTAACAACAAAACAGATGTGTATGTGTGTTGAGATGGGGGAGAAAAGAACTGGAAGCTCTGGTGTTTTCGGAAATCATCTCATTAGAACAACCGAGAGAATGGGACAAACTCTCCTCGGTAACTTTACAATATGGAAGTGGCAAAGCTTGAGGCTGGCCTCAAAACCGAGTGAAGCCCCATATCGCCAACTTTAGAGGTGAATTAAACATATGCACAGCCTGGTGCAAACTACGGATTTGGTCGACAGGGGGTACGTTTCTGTCTAACTCGCTTATTTGTATTCTATTCTGTTCAGCTCCACATGTGCTCTGCCTCGTTTTGGATGAACCAGGAAGTAGGCGGAGTCAGCCATCGGTAAGATGCCTAATGAGTGGCCCGCCCACTACGAGCCCCAGAAGGACTCTGCAGAAACCTATGGGTGAAGTCAAGGACGCTACATCCATCTTTATATACACTCTATGGCTGAACCGCTGAGGTGAAATGACTTCCACTTCTATTGGCACAAACATGCTGTCTTGTTGATCATTTCACCCAACGTGGGTTAACACTGAATACTTTCAAAGAACAACGACCTCGCCGAGCTAATCCACATTTGTCCTTAGCCCCTAAAAATCAGAATTACGGAAAAAGGTCGGCTTTGACAAATTAAGCTCAAGACTCTGGATTTCACCCGAAACGAATTCTCTCTCTCTCTCCCTCTGCGTGGTAACACTACGATAAGTGGCGTCGCAGGAAAGAGGAGATTATTCCGTTTTAATGAGTCCAATAATGACTCAGCGCTCATAAAGCTGACTATGTTAGGTCACAAGTACAAACACGGGGAGAGTCGGGGGAGAGTCGGGGGTGAGTCGCGGCTGCGTTTGTATTTGTGGAGCACAGCACTCTAAAATCACTCCGACGGGCCAAGGCCGAGCCGTCGTTAACTCGGAAGATATATACCTGTTCGAACTTCCCGAGGAACTCCTGCAAGCTGAAGTTCAAGCCAATCATGTTGGAGCATAGGCTCTGACTCCTCCCACCGCCTACATCCTCGAACAGGGTACGTAAGTCCTCCGGTGGTTATGATCGAAACCGCTCAACAGCTCAAGGGTAAATCCAAAGTTTGAAGAGTCTCGAAGCCGACTTGCGGAAAAGTATTCAATCACAACAGGGTTGAGTGCAGGTGGCGGTCCCGAAACGGCCGATTGACACATTTCACGCGCCCCTCGGCTGCACCTGTGCACGCACGTCAGCGTGAGCGCTCGCCCGGTCCCACCACATGCTCGTAGCATCCTCTTCGGACGGGCAGCCGAGCTGAGCGAGGGGTGGCAGCTACCCTGCGGTCATGCTTCAGAGCTGGGATTAATGGGACAAACCGGAGGTCTGTCAATGTCAGTGACTTTCCCCGGGCCCCAGAAACAGGGGGCGGGGGGGGAAGTGGTGAAAGCCGGAAGGGAAATCCAACAAATCTTTGGGCGAGGTCTGCAAAATGAAGATAAGGGGCTCGTGTCTTGAGGGAGAGGACGGCTGATGCAGAACGCCAGGACGCCGAGGACAGGTCCAGCTCTCTCCTCCTCCAGCTCTGATACGCTTGCCTTCCTCTACTTGCCCCTCTGGGTATGAAGGGAATTGTTTACATGTCGTCCGGCAGGGCAGGGCAGGGCGGGGTAGCGCAGGGCGGGCGGGCGGGCAGGCGGGGGTTGTCGGGGAGCTGGCGTTTTTTTTTTTTGCAGTGATAAAAAAGTTCCTTATCCTCATCGGCTGCACACACACTTCAAGGAGAGAGGCAGTGGAACAAAGAGGCGCATGGTTCTACCGTCCAATTCCCCAGAGTGGAGGTAGCATGGGCTCGGTGTCTGCCTTCCTACCCGTCCCCCCCCCCGGGTCTCCAGCGCTGGTCTGCTCTGGCTCTATCACACTCTCCTAATCACTGCCATGACTGGGCCACTTAGTCAAAGAATGCCTCCTTCTTCTGCTGGAGCCACGTGTTGGCAGGGAGCTGCCTCCGGGCTCCTCGTCGCCGCCGTCTCAGTCCCCGGGCAGCAAAGTCTTACTCGCCAGCTTCTTCCGAGTCGGAGCGTTGATAAACTCTTTTCCTCTTCCTCTCTACGTGTCATCTTGCAGCAAACGTCTTTTTGAAAAGTTACATTTCCTCAGTCTCGGATCCCTGAGGGGTCACGCACACTCTCCTCGACGCTGGTGTCCCCCCACCATCCCTCGCTCTCTCTCTCTCCCTCTCTCTTCCTTCGCCGTTGGTCCTGTTCTCTCTGGCCACTCGTTCACACAGCTGTTTATTATTTTAATCAGTATCCTCCCTTTCCCCTCCTCTCTCTCTCTCTCTCTCTCTCTCTCTTTCCCCAACTACCTCCACATACTGCACACCCACTTCCTGAGGCCTGGGCGAGCAAACACTTTCAGACATTTAGAGATTCAGATCCAATTTTTTAAAAGGGATCTACATTCACAGCAATCCAAAACCGAGACTTTGCAAAAATCTAAATAATGAAAGTAAGACAAAGAGAGTATAGAAGGTGTAATATAATCGGAAAAGAGGGGAAACAAGTGCAACAATCAGAGAAATTCCAAACGTCCTTGGTCGGAAGAGATGAAAACACGAAGCTGCGATAGTGAAGGAATTAAAAGAAGAAAGGGACGATGATGTTCGACCTGATCCTTGAATATGGATCAATGAAAAAACCCGTTTCTATTTTTACAATCCGCCATCTGCCCCTGGAGCCCTGCAGTAAAAAAGGCCCTTAAATTAATTCTATGAACAGCGCCTCAACTCTATGAACTCTATGAATGCACGAGTTTAACATGTGTAGGGAACCTGCTGCAGGTCCATAGGGCTATGTTAAAGAGGAGAAAACAATAATAAGCATTCCATATATGAAACCTATGTGTGTATTTATATATATGTGTGTGTGTGTGTGTGTGTGTGTGTGTGTGTGTGTGTGTCTGTGTGTGTTGGCATTCGGAACAGCAGTGCAGACATGTGGTGTGCATCAAAGACGTGCAGACAGATGGCTGTCAAGAGCCGGGTATTAAAAAAAAGTAACAATGCGTTACATATTCATGAGACAAAGACTTTGAAGTGCGCTTAGCTAATCAAAAATATTTACATACCCAGGGCCCTTTAACAGTTGCTGTGATGTAGACTGACAAATACATGTAGTTTGGGGGCTTCCTAATGAAGGGGGTTGAATTAACTGGCTGGAATTGGCACATTTGATGTGTGGGATTAATTCACGAAACAATGTACGGAAATTACGGATTTAACGTTGGCAATTTTAGGTCAAGGAGGGTTTTGATCTCTCAACTTATTGAGGATGTAAACAAACACAAATCTATAAATGGAGCTGAAGGCAGGAGGGGTGGGGGTTAATGCCGGGCTACATTACTGAGCTAAGTCGATTAGGACCATTACAGGGGTAAGAATGTAACGATTCGAGCTCCGCAAGCAAAACGGGTAGAGGAGAGGAAATGACTGGATACATTGGGACAGAGGGAAAACAAGAGCGGAGGAGTCAAGAGAGGGAGAGACCTGAGAAACAGTATTGAAAAGAAGAAGAAACAAACTGAAAGAGAGAGAGAGTATTCTGTGTCTCTCTGGCTCTGGTCGCTCAACCTTTCAGGCTGCACATGTTGAGTCAGTCAATGTTGTTGTTGTGACTGACTCAGCCTTCGCAGAAGTTTAGGTTGCACAAAAAAAAAAGAAAATCAATATTCTCAGATTAACAATGGATCAAATGGCTTTGTATGACGTGGGCAGCATAGCTAATGGAGCGACAAGGCCTCAGTGAATACAACGTAACTCGGCAGTTCCTCGAAGCTCTGTCAAGAGTTTTAGCGCATTCAACCCGAACTTTTGATTGACTTATTTGATTTAAGAATAATCCAAAAAAAACTAATGTACTTTTAAACATCAAACACCAAAAAGACAGTGTCAGCAAGAAGGCCCAAGTGGTGGAAACCAAACATGGACAAAAGCATGACACAGCACAAATGCTTGTCTCTTGAATATCTTCGAACAACAGCATGTAAGGTCAAATCAAATTGTTTTTAATAAGTTAACCGATGTCCATTAGGATGCAAAGAGGGTTTTGTTTCAGAAATAACCTCTTGAAACTTTCAGAAATGTCCACCATACCAGGACTGACACAGCCGAGACACAAATGAAAGTATAGAATTTAAAATACTCTCCTTGGTTCACTGCAGCCCAGTTTGGACTTAATGCGAAAACTGCCAGACAGTGAGGTGTGAAAGAGTCAAAGGGCAACGATGAAAAGCGAAGGAGGAGGAGGAGGAGGAGGAAGAGGTTTTTCTGTCCCAGATGGAGTCGAGAGGGAGCAGGAGGGGCCGTACTGCTGAAATGAAGTTGGGCGACCATATCACAGGATCACACACAACAACAGAAAGCAGTGTGAGAGGCACAAAAGACAAACACGAGATGAGATAAACTTCCCCCGAGCCAAATACCAACGGCGGAGCTCAGTCCCTGTTCCCCCCCAGTCAGCTCATCGAAGATTCATCCAATGAGGTTCGATCCAGCCTCTCTGCCACCGCACTGTATCGCTTCAGACGGGAATCAATGCAGCCTGAGCATTCCACTGTAATTCGCAGCCTCTCACCGCGTCCAATGAGATCACTTCCTGTGCCCCAGGTTATCTCCGACACTCCTCTTCCTGTTAGAGAGGCAGCCTTGTTTTGGGGGAAGATCTGGGCCCCTGATAAGCGAGTGTGTGAGTGTGTAACAGTAGCTTCTCTTTGCACATTTGGCGGAAAAACAAACAAGTCAAACTGTGGAACAAATTGCAGCGTGGGCGTGCAGATGAAAGCGCTGCTCCAGCACGTTAAAGGTCCAGCGCTTCATATTCAGATGAGGCCTGAAGTGGATGGTTTCAATCGAAAAAGTATAACAGAGTAAAGCCTTTTCTGTTTTCATTGTTTTTGGGGAAGGGATGTAATCACAGAGAGAGAGAGAGAGAGAGAGAGAGAGAGTCTTAGTCAGATGAGTCTTTTGTCAACACAAGCAAAGTGCAACTCACTTGTCAGTCGGTGGGATGAATGGAGGAATTTAAATAAATTAATCGAGGAGCTTTGATCAAATCGTGAATAGCATCTTAGAGGACAAGCATCAGAATAAAAATAGGTCATGCATATAGTGTAAATACAAGATTCTCTTCATTGTGCCGAGCACTACAGTGCCAGGATGACGTGCGGACATGTATCTAGGTTGAGTCTCCCAAAGGCCTCATTCATCTCATTTCTGCCAAAAACAATTAAGTCCTTTAAAGTCCAGAGAAGAACTATAACGCCACAAAGACAAAGCAAAACAAGGCAAAGAGCAATGAAAGAGCAAAGTCAAAGCAATAAAGCTCGTCCCTGAATCTATGCAGTGACATCGTGCACATTATACGGCAGCTGTCGGACGCTCAGTTGATCCCTGACCTTCAATAACATGACAGAGCTTCCATTAGAGAAGACAGGGGTCACGCAAATCGCCAATAACTTATTCCCAAGATCCATTCACGGGTCACGAGACACATCCTCCGACTCATAAGAGAGAGAAAGAGGGAAGAAATTCATATGCAAAGCTCCTTAACAGGGAAATTGGAATTGATTAGGGAGAGGGGGCAAACTGGTGCCCAATAATCAGCTATTGATCGTGGTGAGGCGTTTGTGTTTTTGTGTGTCTGCAAGACAATGGGACGTGTGTGTGTGTGTGTCACTACTACGGAGAATAAGGGATTAAAAACTTGATTACTGAGATCGACATTATCAATGGTCTGTATTTATATTTCTATGACGACCACTTCCAGCACTTCACCCTGCAACACAAACATTCATGCAATGCCTTCATGTGCTGCACTTTTCTCTATGAGAGCAATCTGGGGTCAGATAATTGCCAAAGGGCACTTCAGCATCTGGAGTGGGAATAGCTAAATGGTCTGTATTCATATGTAGAGCTACACCAGGTCTGGATGACCCCTTAAAGCACTTTACAGAACTGTTTACATTCACCCAGTCACACAAACATTCACACTTTGCATGGACCACTAATCTTTTGGTTGGAGTTCAACCACTCTGACCTTTAAGCCCCAATGATCTACACAGAATTCAACAGCAAACCAGAGAGACCCAATGACCTTCTGGACATTGATAGGCTAACAGACAGCCATTTTTGAATCGACTCACTGAGTCGACTGTGGAGGGCCCTCTAACCTGTTATCGTCCCACTCGTCATTGGCATTCAAAGCCTCCCTCGCTTCCTTTTATCACCGCTTCCCTCTATTGAGGTATCTCGTTCACTGCCTCGCCTCACCTCCTCCCAACAACTACAGGAAGAGCTGTGCCTCCTGCGGGCTGAGAATCTTGACCGCGGTGGGGGGTCTGTCAGCGTGTGGCCTCCGAGCGCCACGGCTGAGATAATAAATACATTCAGAGAGAGGCGTGATTGGTTCTGAAGCTGCTGTGGCACCCCACCGCGAGGCTATAGCGAGGACAATTAGCGAATGAAGCCCCGCACCTGCTGCGTTTGACAGGGAGGTAACTAGGCCGGGGAAAAGGTCAGGTGACCGCGCCAATTAGCGCTTGGCGCTAACGAGGTGTTGTTTCCAGCGGTGGAGTGCGAATGCGAAATTCAAAAGGACCACCCTGCATTGTTTTGGACTTGATGTCAACGTCATAGGACCATGGCATATCGCATTAGCGATAAACATAGATAAACATGTCGCTGAAAGACGTTCAAACAAACACACGCCCTGAAAGGAGGTTCTAAGTGTCGCCAACGTATCTTGAAGGTGCAGTGTGTAAGATTTGGTGACATCTAGAGGTGGGGTTGCATGTAGTATCCATCACTTGTCACTACCTCTGAACATGCAGGAGAACCTATGGTCGACCTCGGTTGTCATTAAAACTCAACGGATGTTTAGTGCGTCCACTTTTACTACTGAAAAAACATGGCGGCCCCCATGGAGAGGACCCCCCTCCTCATGTAAATATACATTACTGGGCTCATTTAAGGGTCATGTAGGTGATTGTGGATTCATGAACATGTGAATATGTAATTGTTTTGTGATATTTTTAACTAACAACTGACAAAAATGACACACTGCGCCTTTAAGACACAGCAGATGGCCGTGATCCGTGGGTAAGCCTGGAGCAGGAGACGTGAAGATGTTTGGATGATGGATGATGAATTTGTACAAGTGAGTGGAGGAGAAATGAAGACGGAGCCAGAGAGACGGGGACAATATCAGAAAAGGCACAGATGGCATCATCGGAACACCCTCAAGAGAGACGTCATGAGATCACCACGGGTTATTTTTCAGTCATATGCATCATTTGTTTTGGAGGCAGAGAAAATAGATCCTCCCAAAAAAAAGGAAACGTTCCACTCCACAGCCCATAAAATCCAGCTGGAGTTCATGGATTTTCCACAGAAGTCACAGAATCATCAGCGCTGCCACCCACACCTCCACTCAGATACGCTCCCTATATCAACCCATTTGCTTTATAGATGATCTAGTGAAAAAAGTGACTCATTCCCGACACTCCATGAATATTAATTCTACCCTGTGTTTCACCCTCGTCTTCAAGCGTTATCTCGGCCTTCGAGCGACAAACTGGAAAAAAGGAAAACAACAACAACAACATCAACACAATTCAGCGAAACAAAAGGATAACCTTAAAATCTATGGGCGCCATGAACCCGTGAAACGATGGACTCCTCTCACACATTGTTTACAGCTGCCTTTTATTTGAAGTTTCAGACTTGGCTGTTTGGCACTGGTGCGACATTTACTTTTTCCCCTGAGATGATTTATTATTATTATATTATCTTGTTATTGGAGGGGGGTGGGGGGAGTCCCAACTGGAGTGGTCCCCGCTGGTCAGGGTCCAGTACAGAAGGTACAAGATGAAATAATCTGTCGGCTTTAGTGCTTCCCTCAAAAAATACACTGCTACATCCATCGATCTTAGTGGATCGCCCAGCTGGGAGTTTCAGATGATGTCAGGACGGGAGTCAAACCTTCATTACTGTTAAAAAATCTATATATGACGCTGCCTCCCTTGATTGAACCTTGTCCGGATCAATGACCACAACCCTCTCTGTGTCACGTCTCAATTTAATGACTATAAATACAGTGGCACTGGGTTAAGCCACTCAAACGGCACACAGGCATCATGCAGTGCTGATGATGGATATTTCCATAAAGCAGAAATGCATGAGTGTGTGTGTGAGTTCCTGTGAAGCCCCTCAGGGACAAACCATTGGGTGGGACTCCCAACAGTGATGCAGTTTGGGGGAAAGATAAGACCCTGGTATTTCCAAACACCAATCCCCATATAGGCATGGGATCTAAACAGATACTTTTACGATAAAGGAACAACTTTAAATGTGAGAAATCAAGCAAATAGTTCACATCTGCCAATGACATTCGAAAAAAACAGAAAAAAAAGCTGACTAAGGCCTTTTTCAGACATGTCTTGCAGAGGAACTTCACATAACTGTATCCACAGTTTGACCTTTTCACATCATCATCGTATTCTCAGCTCAGACACAATCAAAACACATCATCTGCTGCTGTTGCAATACTCAGACAACAGGTGGTGCTAGCAAACGATAAGAGCAAGGACATGATAAATAAATAGTAAATGTTAATAAATCATGATGATAAATTAAGCCTCTAACCGAAACTAGAAAGTGTTGTTTACAGATGTCATCCCAGCATCCCATCCCATTTTGGATCGTTGCTAATTATATGATTATTGCTTTGTTTTTCTACCATTTTGGAACAAGAGGACACAAAATGTAATACACAGCAACACATCTTGTAGATGCTCTTTGGTTATCGACATCTTTTGGCTCAAATTAAGCAAACACATGACACGTGACTTAGAGATGTACATATGTTCCCACATTAGCAAAAAGAACAGCTCTACGAAGGGCAGTTTGACATTTGAGATACATAAAACAAATAAATCTACTTCACGAAAAAGAACAGAGGTTCAGAAAGAGGAGGAGTTAGTGACCACACATGAATATTGAAAGTACAGCATATCTCAGCTGAGCACGACACAGAGGCTCTTGAGCCCAACAACAACAACAACAACAACAACAACAACAACGGAGATAAGAATTCAAAGACCTGGCAAATCCCTGGTGGCCACTGGCTCAATGTCCAATAACGTGCGGCTGAAATGGGGCGGTAGGAAACATGAGGCTTTAATAACGCATGCTGTGTATCATGCTGACAGCCCCGGTGGTTCCGTCCGCCACATCTGATGGAGCGCTTTTTGAAAACATCATCTTTTGAAGCATCAAAGGGACACTGCTCAGACGGGGCTGTAAAGGTTGCTTGCCAGAAAGTACCTTATTTTCCTTTCCCCTGCGTTGCCGTGATCGTTCCCCGGGGACGAACAAACACAAGGAACTCTTTGCAAAAGTGCTTTTAAAGCTTTACGCCGGGGTGGCGCATAAAAATAAAGCCAGTGTTGTTCGGCGAATACGCAATACCACGATGACACTGACATTGTGGGTGCACGAGTGTCTGATGACTTCTCTGTTTTATCGCGGATGCTTCTCTGGTTATACAACTTGCTGAGCAATCCCTCCACACCCAAACTTTTCATCCCCTCTCTTAGTCATTGTCCTCCCTCCTCTTCCCATCCCACCTTCCTTTACATCGCTCGCTCTCAGCGCCTCCGTTTCATCCTACTCATCTTCTCTCTCCCCCACCTCGTCTGCACCTCCCACTTAGTTTATTGCTCAGCGAAGGTGAGTGAGATGTTCAGCCTCCACAGGTCGCCCCCCCCCCCCCCCCCCCCCCCCCCCCCCCCCCCCCCCCCCCCCCAAAGCTCATCCCTCCACCAAAAATGGCTGGTGCTTGGCTTATTACTTCCTGCGATGTTTACGGCAGGAGTCGGAGGCCGGTGTGGCATTGCAGAGTTTTCTGTCCTGCTGAGCTAAATTACCTCAACCTATCGTGACTGCGACTGGGAGTCTCCGTCTTTATTTGTTCCACACTGCGCCTGATCGACAGAACTGTATTTTCCACTCCTGGGTGACATTACTCATTTTATGGTGCGTCACCTACACCAGCGATTCGCAGCTGGTGGGTCACAATCCGATAGTGGGTCGCGGACGCGTTTTCAGTGGGTCTCGGGTCTTTGACGAGAGAAAAAAAAGTTTTTTAAAGATTATTCCGTTGTGAGGAGGATTTTGGATAACCTCTTTGGGACTGCCTCTTTAACTGGCTCTTCAGTTTTTGATGAGTGTCATCGGCGTGCAGTAACACTCTATCCCCCTGATAACGCTCAGCACAGTCACGTCAAAATATCCTGTCCTTAAAGTCAACTTCAATTCTCGCTCTCGTCTCACTAACACAGGCTCGGCTTGCTCCCTGTTGACTCTCACTCAGACAGACATCAGGGAATACCACCAGCTTCAGTCGCATTCTGTGTCTGCGAGGCCTCGTCAGGTTCCTCACCAGGGATCCGATCGCAGCGCCGTAATTTGTAAAACTCGGGGAGTGAGGACGGCGGACTCAACCTCGCCTGTACTACTGTCGCCTCCAGAGGGGGAATGATGGTGACGACTCAAATGAACTTTCTAACTTTTCTTACCACGTACCTCCATCGGAGTTTCAAAGGAGACAAGCTCCCACACCGGCTGCCTCGGGGCTCTGCTGTCACGGGCGACGATCAGCAGTTTTCCCGAGCTCTCAAACACTTTTCTGGATGATGTGCTCGAAATCTCGTCGAGGCGAAGACCCTTAAAACGGCTTCCTAGGCTGTCAAATGAGTGCGGTGCTACCTCTGTATGGCCTTGTTTTTCTGACTGAGACACGAGGTGATATTACGAACCTCCATCCTTCTGCTGGTGAATTGCTTTGCTGCTTCGCACAACACTTCACACCGGAGTCTGGCAATTAGCCATTGGGCTAATTAGCTAAACACTTGACCCATAACGCAAACCTTTTCATGCCGCTTTGCACAGACGCGCTCCGTGACTTGTTCACAGAGGCTCGAATTCTGAAGGCTCACTGAGCCGGGATAACTCCTCGCGACGACGCACCCTGCAACATTAAAGCACCGACATTCTCCAATCAAGGAGGCGAGTAGCAAAGTGTTGTGGCCCATCGCAAGTCATTAAGGTGCACCCAGCCGCTGTAAAGGTCTAGATCCTGGAGAGAAATGAGGAGGGTGTGACAGGGAGTCATTCATCTGACAACCAATCACTTTTTAGAGCCCATTAAGTCAGTGGAATGTAACGGCAGAAACAAAGAGGAGCTGGTGCGACCTGATGTGACAGTTCCATAGTGATCTACAGGCGGCGAGCATCATGCTACTGCCTCGCTGCGTTATCTTTATGAGGCCCAAACAGTTGCTTTGGCATGTGTGCGTGTTCTGTATATATGAACTTAATGTCATTTCTCTCTGCTGCTCTCTCAATTCATGTTATATATTGGCGTCGTACACTTTTCCACACACTGATAAAACACCCCCACCACACGCACACGAGAGATTGGAGAGTAGTTCCCTATTACTCAAAAACAATCCCAAGAAGAATGAGGGATAGACACATAGCAGATGTCACGCCAACACAGGGATATTAATACGTTCAACAGCCGGATCGTTCAAATGAAAAGCTGTGATGCAAAATGCATCCTCTCGGGAAGGAAATCGTCCGTCATCCGTTACATGGGTGTCTTCGCGGCCATTTTTCACTGGGTTTTTCGGGGGTTTGGAGAATTTCCTCGCAGAGCAAAAATGTTTGTGCTGCCACAAATCATGTTGGGGCGACTGAGCTGCTTCTTTAAATGTGGATTTTTTTTCCTGTTTAAACCGCAAAAACCAGGGTATCACAATGGATGTCTTCATTAAAAGGAGTATATGTTTGTATACAGCGACACCTATGGCAGGGAAGGGATCAGCAATCCATTCATCACTAGTGCTCATTGGAGTTGAGTGAGCATCAACAAAAATAATAGCAGCACTCTCTCCTCCCTCGCCCACTCGCCCACCTGCCAGACATTACAGCTCGAGTCCTGCAACTCTATTTCGGAACAATTACACACAGCCATTTCATTACTGCTGTATCAGCTCTCGCTAGCTAGCAAAGGACCCCGCCGGCCCCCCGGGACCCGGGAGCAAGCACAAACGTCCCACATTAGTCACACTGTGAAAGTGCGACATTCGTTTTCCAACCTTAAGGCTTATAGAGTCAACTGAGTAAGTCTTAAGAGTCTGGGAATGTCTTACTAAACAAAAACAAAGACATCGCCTCATGTACTTTTTAGAGCAGGGGTGTCAGACCTACTGCTCTACGAGCTCTACCTACGAAACCGGCTCACCAGAGCGTCCAGTCTGGCCAAGCAGGATGATTTTCAAAGTGTATACAATTTTGAAAAAATGTAGAGACATTAGGTGCAGTTCTTATGCCGGGCCATTAGGGGGAGCCTGTGTCACTCGGAATCAGTGAGTTAGAGAGAAGTATATAATTTTAATGGTCCGGCCCCCTGTTCTAGATTTCAACAATGATGCCTCGTGAAAGTTCCCGTCATTATTAGAGATAATTCTAAAGTTATTTAGTACAGCAGAAAATGTCGTGTCAGCACATTTATGTTCTGTAGCCATTAAGGCCACCGTACAGACTCAAGCGTCGGTGAATTTGGCAGGCCGTAAATGAGATCTCTCGGGGCCTCGCTCCCTTCGACAGGGCCAATTATAGAGGATTCGCCTCTTTTGTGTATTGGCCCACAAAGACTGATGGCATTAAATTAATCTATTCTGATGTTACACGCATTTTAATCAGAAGTCACACCCCTCTGGTCGATAGAGCGGAGAAAGTTTCCTTCTTCATCGTCTCAAAGTTTGTGGGATCCGCTTGTGAGATAAAATCAAGACACCGAAAAAGCCCCTCCCCCTCCCCCCCCCTCCCTCCCTCCCTCCCGTGAAGCTGTTGTTTGCTTTCACTAACACAACATCCCTGTGGACGCCGGCATGAGTACAATCCGCTTTCAATCAAACGTGCGAGGAGAGGACGGAGCTTTTGAACTCGCAATTACAACTTACAACCGGAGGGTTATTCAAATGAATCTGCGAGGGGGGACGAGGGTGGGAGGGGGAGCGAGACACGGAGATCAGAGAGGCTGCGTGTGGCCTGGAATGACTGACATTTCCTTTTTCGCTCTCGACTCGCACGGAGGGGAAATTGTTTTGAGGCGGCACCAAAATATAATCACCTTTTGAAATTTGATCCGCCGGCTCCTTCTCTCCTCAGACAGCTCTCGAGAGCGGTGTCGTGGGTCGAGTTTGATTCCTCGTCGCAAACAAAACACAATTAGTCTAATTAGGGAGAGAGAGAGAGAGAGAGAGAGAGAGAGAGAGAGAGAGAGACGCACACAACGAGAGTGCAGAGGGAAGGTTAAAGACAACCTTCCGTGTGTGGCTCTGTGAGCGATTGCACAAGTGCGCCGTTAACACACCGAGATGCGCGTGTGCAGAGCAAAAGGAACAAATGGAACATCTGTTTCCATCGCTGTGGAGCCGGAGCACGAGGAGTGGGAGGAGAACGAGGGGAAGGGAGAGGACAAGGTGTGACGTGTGTTTGTCTGGGCCTCTGCTCTGCACCTCCAACAGAGATGAGAGAGGGGGGGGAGGGGGGGGCGGGTGGGTGGGGGAGGTAGGTAGGTCGGGCAGGAACGGTGGCAAACACAGACTGGGCCAGCTCCGCCGAGGGCGCGGCGAGCACTCCTCAAACACGGCGTGAAGGAGACACAAAGCGTTATGTAAGAGCGCCCGGTGACTACGGAGCCACAGATGCACGCAAACACACGTGTTGAACAGCCCACGCGCACCTCGGGGAGATCTTCCCGAGTCATGCTGGGTGCGCGGCGGGTCACATGGGAGAGCCGAAGCGACGGGGGAATAACGAGTTGGAAAACCAGCATCGTGTGAATGTAGAGCAGGAGTGTCAGACTCAGTTCAGGGGCCACACTGGGTCAAGTTTGATCTCAAGTGGGCGGGGCTGGTAAAATCTTGGCATGATGGCCTGTCAACAACAACAACAACAACGACTTCAAATGTCGACTATTGTATTAGTACGAAAAAAGTTCTGTCAACCAACATAAATCAAATACCCTTTGAAGGGGCTGGTTCTGGCCCGCGGGCCCTACGTTTGACACCCCTTCTCATCACAGAGTTCCCTATCATATTAAGTGAATGGGATGTTTGCAAGGGATTCTGGGGGATTGATGCAAATAAGCTCTGTCATTCTAAAGGTTAACAGACTATACCATTGTCACGTGATATCATTATCAGCACCAGTGATGGTATAGGCTGTCCAAGGCAGGCTGAAGTTACATGCAGCCACTTGTTAACAACCTTTTCCTTGAAGCATCAACATTCAAACAGTGGACTTACTGGTGTATTTCATAACTTCCGTCGCTGAAAAGCGATTTGAATAAAACTCGTTGACTTTGAGACGAGGGGACCGGCAGTGTGGGAGAAAACACTCGAGCAAGGAACGAGGTCATGGAAACAAAAAACGGCAGGATTCACCCTCTGGTTCTTCCCTGACCCACATCACCATCCTTCCACCAACTCTCCCTTTACGAGTTTTGGCAGAGTGTGAAAACACAGCCTCCTTAAGCAGAAACTTTGTTACTCGAGCACAATCGATAAAACTCTTAACAAGATGAGGACGAGTCTGACTCGCTGCCCTTCTCGTGTCTTCCAACTCGTCCTGTGAGGAACAGCGGCCATAACATGTTCCACATCCGCACTTCAGACCATCACTCAACGCTTGGAGCCAATGCACTTGGTCACTTTCCCAGAAGCGGCGAATAATCCGCTAATAGATGCACCGGCAACAACCTTTAGATCATTATTGCGTCCGAGCTAAATATTGATTTTGTGTTATTGTTGGCGAGTCAGAGCCTCGCGGCACTGACAAAAACTCACTCTACCCGGCCCCTCTCAGATATAAAGGAGAGTTTAGAGCCACCAGAAAGTAAAAGTGATCTTTTTTTTTTTTTATGTTTTATTCTTTTTCATAAAACGCCCATGATCCCCGCTGATCGTCAGGACTAACGCTTCCATGAACTTCTTTCATTACAACCTCACTTATATTCATTAGGTTTAACATGCGTTTTCTATGCAGTCATCACTCCTCATTACGGGAACGGGAGCAAATTGTAAAGTTCTGTTGCTTAGCAACCGACCTAGCGGGGCACTGCTTCCCCAAACAGGCTAAAAGCACACGGCTGCAAACGTCTATTTTTGATGGTTAATGGCAGAAGGTGAATTTAACGTTAAGTGTCATCTCTCGTTCTCTGTAAATGCAGGATTCGACAGCAAAAAAGTCCATATTTTTTGCTATATTTCAAATATTTAAAAGCGAGCAACGCAATTATGCACTGAATGAAAACACTTCTATAAGAAACAGCGAATACAAGAAAAAGTGAAGATTGCCTTGACATTCACCAAAGTGACTGTCTGATGTGAAATGGGTGATGTAGATCGGGTCGACTTAAAAATCAAATATCAACAAAACAACTCATCATTTCAAAATGCGGGCAAAAATCGCCGAGAACTCGAAATCATGCATATACAACGAGTTTGTTTTGGATTTGCAAGACAATATTCACTCAAATCTGTTAATATAGGTTAATCATTATAGGTTAATTCAGTTGATCAGGGAACATTTGCTCCTCTCTCCATCCCGGCAGCCAAAACCCCTTCATTAAATACTGTGCTAACAGCCGGCGGGTATTTAAACTTGTTCTAAGTTTCTCTTCCCCCAAATATTAAACAAGTCTTTCACATATGCAATAATTCAAACTGCCATCTGCGTAATAAAGTTAGATAAGGATGAAGAAAAAGAAAAAAAGATAAAACATGATAAATGCAGAAAAGAGGGGGCTGGGTATTAGTGTTTCCTTAGAAGTTTTTTTTTGCAATGCATGAACACACACGCGCACGCACACACACACACACACCAATATGCTCACACCACACACACCAACACGCGCACACACACGCTTACACTATCTTCCTTTTAATCTGTAATGCTGCCTTTGATCTGCCGCGATGAGGAAACGCATATTCAAAAGCAGCAAGAGTCGGGAGATGAAAGGCCGGAGCAATTATGGCGAACTAAAGCGATTTCTGAAATATGCTGTTGTCCATAAACACATGTTCACATTAGTCTTAATGCGCCGTGGAAGAAGTCCGAACACCAGCACGTTTACATCTTCGCTCTGAGCGCGTGAATTAATCGCGTTCGTCAGTCAAGAGACGTCTGACACGTCATTAACGCGGAATCTGGAGCAGAAGCGCCACTCAAAGTCTTTTTCCTGGAATTGTTTCAAGATAACTTTCCATTGTTGACATGGCATCAATTTCACGCCTCATCTAAATGGATTGTTCTCGCTTTCAACGGGTTCTCCGGAATTACGTATTAGCTCGTCATCAATTTCATGCTCGTCTAATCGCAGAGGCCTCAGCTGGAACATCTCTGACATGGAGATGCTTGAAATAGATCTTTAAATAAATGGGAATCCCCCAAAACCACTTAGCGAATGAGCAATACATCAATGCAACATTCAATTATTTTAATGGGAATCATTTCTCTTTTCACTTTTACTACGATGAGCGGCACGAGTCAACTGCCGAGCTCGCAGAGCTGCGGGGTTTGTAACGTGGATCCTAGGGGGACGGCGTCAGGGGGCGGGGCCATGTTCTTTCGAATGACAGCTGCTCACTGGTGCGTTTTTTGAGTGTGAGTTATTGCACTTGGTCAAAAAGGGATCACTGGTGCCTGAGCCACAAATCAAGATCTTACATTTCACGTCTGTACTCAAACCAACAGACGCACGGATCAGATATATCAATGTTTTCATGGCACGGAGATCTGGAGCAGAGTGGTGTGCTGGCAGAGCGACAGGCGGAGCGACACTTCCATCATCTGCTCCACGCCACTCGAATCTCTCAACCCACACAATGAAATCATACAGCGTGATTATTAGCTCGTGATTACACTCGGGGCTAATCTCCTAAGTGCCTCTCCCACTGGTAACATCTGTGTAAATGAAATAACCTTTCATGTCACATCACCACTCCCCTCATGTCATATATCATTTCACACAGCAATGATAGGCCCTTTCACACAGCACATGCTTAAAAATGCATCTGAATATTTAAGGCTGTAAGTGGCGGTAATATGCATGTGGGATATGTGAGAAATGACCGCTAAGATCCATTTTCATGCTTCGGGATTTGCATGTATTTAAGAGCGAGTGGGGATGAGTTGTGTCAGCAGCTGTTCACCTTTTGATACCCAATTAACCCGCGGCTGAACCGGAGCATCGGCTTCATCGAGGTGGAAGAGCGGAGTGCAAATCTGATTTAAATAACTGGGGGGGGGAATAATAAATGAGTATGACACATGTGTCGGTGGAATTAAGAAATGTACTCATCCGTGACAAAAGGTGACAGTTGTTAAAAATGTACCAAAGGTAAGATGGGGATTTATTACTTGACAACACATATGATAGCCGGGGCAGTTGTTGGAGTTATTTGCAGTTTCTCTTTTGAAAAACAAGTATTCTTAGACCACGCCCCTTTTGAGGCGAGGTGCGTTGTGCGTTTCAACAAACCCGATGAATCAATGACCGAAATCAGAAAGGAAAATCAGAAACATGTACATGAAGTATTGTTTATCAATCAAAATGACTGTGTTCCTATCGCCCACTCACACATTGTACAAAATGTACCACTTGGAAAAAAAAAAAAGTACCCGACGCTGCTGTGACTGAGAGACGAGACATTTAAAGTTCACCGCGTCCCACTGATAAGTGCGAGGGACGCACGCAAGTATGAGTAAGCGGTTTGGAGAGACTGCGTAATATGGAGTGATGTATCATTTGTGGGGAGGAGGTGTGGAACCATCTCCACCCACCGTCTCCTCTTGTGTGGACTTCACATGGAATGCATTCATAGCAGAGCACAGCTCGTCTGGGGACGCTTCAGTCACAGGCGCCCGGTTTGTTTGATTCCGTCAATACGGAGTCTGCGTGCGCTTCCTGTGTCTCAATACGATCCCTCTTTATAACTGAGGCCTAAACTGCTGAGCAGCGCTCCCCCATGATAACCAGCCTCTGGAATTGAAGCCAGCGCGAGGCAGCGCGAGTCCTTAAAATAATACAATCATAGAAAGGCTTTGAAGAAAACGAGGACACCCTGGTGATGGATGTTCACCACCACGAGTGTTTCAAACAAATACTTTCTGAAGAGAGTGTGCGATTCTCCGTGTGGCGACGCTGACCGAGTCAGCTCGGGAGTCAGTTCAGAGCTACGCAAACAACAAAGGAAAAAGGAAAAAACTTCACTTAAAGGTGCAGTGTGTAAGATTTGGAGACATCTGGGACTGAAGTTGCATGCTGTGTCCATCACCTCACCCTTTTGAGCGAGCAGGAGAACCGATGGCAGACTTCAGTTGTCATTAAAACTCAAAAGATGTTTCGCGCGTCCACTCTGGGCGACGGTAAAAACATGGAGGACTCCTCATGTAAATATACATTCATCTATTGTTTTTTGTTTTTTTTGTTTTTTCTAAATTCAAGGTTCTGACGCGCCTCGTACTACCTCCATCAACCCACCCCCATCACCTCGGCTGTCATCACACCCACTTGGAGTCTGACGGCAGCAGCATGAGATTTACGTCTCCTGCCTTTCTGTTAGTCCACTTAACCCTGACTGGAGAGTTGTGATGCAGTAATTGGCTTGACTTAAAGCCCGATCTCTAAATCATGCAAGCAAATCGCTGCAACTCAGCCCTCCCTCTCCCTCTCTCTCTCTCTCTCTCTCTCTCACACACACACACACACACACACACACACACACGCAGAGACTCCATCTAACAAACTAACTCTGGCCCTTTTTTCCTACGACTCATCACTTTCCCCTTGATACAGCATCTCTTAAAAACAAAGGATTACAAAAGTGACAGCAGCTCGCACCGGGAGCTCCATCTCCGTCACGCACACAACAAACATACAAGTCCTCGTCTCACAGGCTTTTTAAAAGCACCGGTCCAGAGTGGTGCCTTTGCCTCGCAGAGCTTTTTATCCCCTCATGGTAGCCAATATCGATTCCATCTCAAAATAGAACCTAGAAGCAACTGCTTTGCGAAAGTGCGGCAAAGCCCATCTTTCTTTCCACTTGCTAACTCGCTGTTATAGTTTTTAAATATTGTAGCAGCTGCAGCAGCAGCCAAGATTTAGCACAAGACAAACTGTGCTTTTCCCGTTTCTCTGCGTTTGCTGTAACTCTAATAGTGACTGATTGGAAGTTTGTTGACATTTGGCTGTTTGGTCATTAATCTATGTGAATTGATGAAATGCAATAACTCAGTGAGCGGCTTTATCTCACTGAGTGATTACAGCTGGGTATTATTAGAGAAATTGTCGTGATTGATCTGATCTCATAATTTACTTTCACAGAGAGAAACGTGAGTTCAAATCCAGAAACTCAATATCATTATTTCTCTCTTTGTTGCTATGGCGGCTGCTCAGTGCTGATGTGTGAATGTTTTATTTCATCTACACTACAAGAGCTGTTGTGTTTTGTATGAAATAAAAGGAAGAATAGGACACAAATGTGATCCATCCGTTCATCCAATGATCAAGCAATCCATCCATTCTTCCTTCTCTCCATCCATCCATCCAATGACAATACAGTCATTCATCCATCCGTCCATCCATTGATCCAGTAATCAATCGATCCATCCAATGATCAAACATTCCAGTCATTCATGCAAGGACCAAACCATTTATTCATTCATCCATCCATCCTTCCTTCCATTCATCCAATGGTAAAACAATCCAGTAATTCATTCATCCATCCTTCCTTCCATCCATCCATCCATCCATCCATCCATCCAATGATCATCCAAAACATCATAAATTCATCCATCAATCCATATATATCCATCCACTCATCTATCTCACTTATCCCCTAAAGGTCATTGAGGGCTGGAGCCAATCCCAGATGACACGTGTGATCCTGGACAGGAAGCCAGAATACTGCAGGACTAATATAGAGAGAGTAAACCATTCACTCTGTCATTCATCCATTCGTTAAGGTTTTCCAAATTTACCAAACCCAAACCAAAAGCCCACCATCACCCCACATGGAACAGAACCTGCCCGACCCAGAGTTTCTAACTCAGCATCTACTTCCTGAGGAGCTATAGTTGCACTTCTTTACCTTCCCTGACATCATTAATATTTCCGACATCAAAATGATGTTTTTCACAGTGTTGAGTTCCCACGAGGACCTTTGATATTCTACATGTCAGCTTTTCTGGGATCAAACGACCTGAAGATGAGGATAAATAAAGAGAATATGCGAAAGCCGCTCATAAGAAGTCATCTGCTAAAAACACATACCACAACCGTAAACACTCTAGCCATAAAAACCAGACTGTTTAAAAACCAATTTGCCGCGGAAAAGGCGGCACGACAATCTCACCTCGACTTAACCTTCAACATCAAAGCACAACGCGAGACACCTCCAGGCAGGAATGAAAAATACTATCAATTATTTTTCCCCTCATTGAGACAATCCACCGCTGAGTGAGGGAGAGGATGATGAAGGGAGAGAGAGAGAGAGAGAGAGAGAGGAAGGTGGAGAGAGATACTGTAGCTGGAAGGTGCGTCCTTGAGTGAGGGCAGCCAAGTTAAGAAAAGGAATAATACCAGAGTCTGAAGGAGCCAAATGGGTCTTTTCACGCACCGGGGTGTGCGCGCTAACACAACGTAGCTTGTCGTAGGAGGGACTCAGCAGTGAGCCCACACTGACTCACTCGCTGTTTATTGGCACAATCAACCGGTGACACATAACCGCTCTTGTTCTCAACAATTAGCTCGGAAATAGGAAACGCTTCCTCTTCAGTAGCAATTTCCTTCCACACACAAAGCTACAAACGGCTCCGTTGTAAGGGATCGGGGTATAACCGGGCCGAGAAAAATTCAGCTAAATATACCTTTAAAAAATGGAAGGAGAAAAACAAAACTCCTCAGGCTACATTTCCTGTTTGTACTGGCGGCAGCTCGGCTGTGGGTATTGCTTTCTCTCCAAACGCATTTCCGTGAGATACGGAGGGAACGCGAACGCGCAGAGAGGGCGGGGAACATCTGAGACGCGGCAAATCACAGCGGTAGCTCAAATTTAATCACGAGATTTCCCAAAGAGGCGTCTGATGCCGAGACGCAGCCGTCACGCGCAGAGCATGAAGATGAAACCCCATTAATATGCATGGTGCCGGCTTCTGCGACACGAGCCTTTGTGTTTTTTTAAACTCCAGTTGGAGTAAATAATTAAGTGTGACAAGATTTACTTTTGCTTATCTTGCCAGCGCACGTCATGCTCAAGGAGGACAAAACATCAGCGTGAGCCGCTACGGTAACCCGGCGCATTAGCCGCTCCAGCACCGAACATATATAATAACACACTTAGTCACTCAATCCTGACGCATCGTCACGGTAACAAAGACAACAGACACTTGGAGTTGTCAGTCAAGCATTGACGAGGCACTCAGGGGCGAGCGAGAGAGAGAGGGGGGGGGTGTGGTGGGGGGTGTCAGGAAACAGAAAAACAACGGGGATAGAGTTAGAGACAGAGTGTGTGTGACGTCTCGACCGTGCAGCCAATCAAGTGTCAGAGTCGCGAGCGCCGCTAAGTCTCGACTGTCGGAGCCATTCATCAATCCGCTCGACTCCCTGACAAAGTAGAAAGAGTTGCACAGCTGCTGTGAGAGTAATCTTGTGTGTGTGCACGTGTGTGTGTGTGTGTGTGTGTGTGTGTGTGTGTGTGAGAGGGTGAGTGCGATAGTTAATTAAAACAAACTGGTGAACCTGGCAGATTGGTGATGAGTGACACCTCCATGGAAAAAGGTTGGAGCCGCTAATTGATTTACCACCTGCTTAATTGCAGAGTCTGTCAGCTTCTGCGTATAAACAAAGATAAAGAGGAACCTACAACCCAAGTTGTGCTGCTGTTGTGCCATTCAGACAGTAGGGGGCGCAAGCGGGAGACGAGCAGCAAGATACAGGACATTGAAATTGCAATTGCAATGAAAATGACAGTGGTTTTGCCGTCATCTTGACCCCCAGCTCTACTGTCGCTCCGCCTCTTTGCCCGTGTTTGCTTGAACCAGGAAGTAGGAGGAGTTAGGCATCTGTCTAGTTGTTTATAGGACCAATGATTATAACGAGGTGCATACGTCTCTTTATCATGTTCTCCCCCCAGTTCCAGGTAATACAGATAAACTTCATAAGCACTCTGGGGGAAACTATGGGTGACGTCACGAAAGCTACATCCATCTTTAAATATACAGTCAATCGTGTTTACACAGAAACTAAAAAAAGATCAATCCCCGGAGATAGTACAAAGGATCTCTGGAGTCCAGTGAAGGTCTGAAAGCAGCTGAAGTCATTGAACAATAGTAAATCATTCACACACACACACACACACACACTCACAAAGGCTTGTTATAAAAATGAAAAAAAAAGGGAGAGGGAGGTGAAAACAGAAGAATGAAGAGACATATTGCTCTGTTATTGGAGAATAGAAGAAGTGAATAAAAAACACAATAGCCTGGGAGAAAAAAAGGAAGAAATACGGGCCGATGCCACAGACACAGCCCGAGGTCATCCTCCATTACGGTGACTATTTGTCCCTTCCAATTCAGCCCCTTTATACCTGCTGCTTCCAGAGGCAATACACTGCGCATCAGCCCAATGTCCCTGTGCTGTGCACCACGGGGGGAAATACACCTCTTCTCATCCAATCAGCATTACAGCTGTTTTATATGATGAAATGGCGCCGTGGCAGCGGTACAACCCGTAGTGCTGTGAGAGCTGCGTTGGCTGGACGCTCCCATTCAGCTGTGTGAAGTCTCCTCCAAGTGCTAAGTGCAGTCCATTGTATTTTCGTGCACGTCTGCAACAGCAGCCTCGTTAATTGCCATCAAGGATGAACTTAGGGCAGCGTTTGAGGTTTTTTGTTTTTTACATCTTGGAAATGAACTTGCTGATTTAGTCTTCTGTTTATTGAATGATCAAAGCGAACAACCGGAAAGCTTTTTCTGTTAGAACTTCTGAGAAGTGTTCTTGTTTCTTTATGAAAGATTTTCCTGGAGAATGGGAAGAACAATTACTGGAAGCAGGTACAATTACTCTGATGCGTGCCACTCACTGCAGGCAGGTCTCATCATTCATCGAACCATGAGAATATCTCTGAGATTTCACTTGCTGGGAACAAACCAAGAGAAAGCCTCATGAAGTCGGATTAGAAATGATTATGAATCTCTCTCTTTTACTTTACCGGCAGTCTGGCTCTTTTTTTGCCTTCTTAATTATCCGACCCAAAAATCACTTAACATGAATTGATTTCATGCCCTCAGGTCACTTGTTTCCTGTCTCCTGACTTACAGGTATTTCTGATAAGCCTTTGTTACAGCTACGAGTAGAGAATACTTAAACGTGGAAAACACCCTTTTGGCCTTATTAGGTGCCATGACCACAATATTGGTAAGGGAGAGGGACATTTTTTTGCTGTTTACTATGGGATGTTTTGTGTATAGAAAAGATCTGCCATCTTTAAAAGACCAACGCCGCTGTGTACTTAGCTGAGAGTTCGTCAAACACACCTTCAAAACCCAGTGAGGCAAAAACAGGGGTCAGTATTAGTTACATGTTCTGAAGGCAAGTGAAAAATCCCAGCAATGGAGACCAGTTGATCAATAGACCAATCAGAGAAAACTTGGTTTATTACGTCGACTTCAAATCATTTCATTAAAACTGGCTAGATTTAAGAGCTGCAGAGAGAGACGTAAGGATTATAATATTTTTTCATAACCTTTTCAAGTAAAAACACAAATTCAACTTCTGGATATCTCGGCCATCAATGAATTAATTCACATTCACAAATCACAAAGGCTTTACAAGGTGCAACGTCCTCTGCGCTAAACCCTCAGCAGGAGTTAAGAAAAAGTTCACAGTAAACCTTTCATAAAATCTGTTTCTCTAGAGTCAACTCAAACCCTTGAAAAAAGAAAATTCCACTGAAGTGCAACGTACAAAAGACATCAAGGTCGTCCAACCTTGTGTCATGTTATTCAAATAGTTTCTACACTGTGCACAGGGAGATGATGACGTCTGTTACTATAGGAAAAAAATGTATCAGAACTATTTCCTGATCTTAGCGTCTGATCGCTTTTACAGAACCCTAACTTTTACACAGTGGTGTAATTACTTAAGCTGTGAACAAACCACCAACCGCTGCGTGTGAAGGGTGCTTGTTCCCTTCATTATTTCTTCCTCTTTCATTTCCTCTCATCCGCCTGCTCCCTGGACCCTTCTGTCTCCCAAATGGCTGCCGGTGGCACAGTCATAGCATCAGGCATTTGGAGATAATAATGCTGGCCAGACATATGACACTGTCACTCAAAATAATGCAACATATTGCAACAACTATTGCGGTCTTCATGTAATATATATGTATTGCTATGAAAAAGTATGGAAAGTTGATCACGTGTGAGGTGAAGTGGTTGGTTTTACATGGCAACCACAGATACACAGGTGATGGACAGGCGGTGAGCCAATGGACCCCTGGGACCATCCGACCAATGGAACCAATGGACCAATGCAACCAATGGAACCAATGGATCATACCTAAAGTCAACATTTCAGAGATACAAGCTTGTTTTCCATCACCTTATTGCCACGGTTACCACAGACAGAGGTTAAGACATTGATAACAATGCCTGTGAGACACCTACAATACAACAGCTAGTTAAACAGGTACCTGAAACAGAGTGGAGACCTCAGGCAGAACCAGAGCATATTGAAAAGGATTACACTAAATATCCCACCTGGTCTGAAAACAGCCTCAGATCCCACAGGAAAAGCCAAGTGACATTTGAACTACTACACGTAGTTTATTCTCACAAATGGTTTTCTCGACAGAATGTTTTTTAACGCATTTTGGGGAAGATTCAGAGATGAATAAATGGTATTTCTACAAGCTGTCACAAAGCCATTTGAGCATGTACAGTAACAGAGCAAACAAATGCTGAAGTAAACACAGGGGGACGTATGTATAGCCGTCAAATGGAGCTGGAGGAGCTGCAGGAGACTGAGTGGAACAATGGATGGAGAGGAAGAGAAGAGTGGAGCGAGCTCCAGGGCACTAATGCATCTTCCGGCCAAACAGAGAGTGACGAACAGAAACGGAGATAATGTCAGTGCAGCTACCAAGGAGACAAAGAGGCAGAGAGGAAGACTTTTCAGAGGTGGTTGTGGGTTCTTTTGGGGGGACAGGTTCATCTATTTGGAGGTAGAGTGGAATGGAGGATAATCCTGACGACCAATTCCCTCCTCAATTCTCGCCCTTGCTGCCAAGCCTCACTGCCTGACCTCATGCCCAAGAAGCCTTACCATCTCATACAACTATATAACAACTTTAGCATAAGACCCAATAACTTAACCCCACCTCCTTACCATCGACAGAGCTAACCCTACTTCCAAACCAAGTCACCACAAACCCTTCCCACCCATCCCTACTCGCTTAATCTCTATCCAAGCAAAGAACCATGCAACACAACAACCACCACTTCCAAACCATATGACCAGTCCTTAAACACTCATACTCCCTAAGACCTATCCTATCCCACACCACCTAACCGTAACCCCTTACAATCTAAGATTAACCCCTTAAAAGATGACTCTTCTGCCTAAGCATGTTCTCTGACCTCCGAGGCCTGGGCAGATGCATCGATATAGGTCTATTTCCTTATGTTATGGATGTCCTGACTGTTGAGTAGACACCCTCTATGCTTGGTTGGAGTTGTTAAACATGTCTCGAGGTGGCCTGCGATCTCTCAACATCATCTCCATCAAGCATGTCGGAAGCAATGAGAATCCTAAACTCAAATATATATAATACATTTCCCATGCTTTCCCCCCAACACATCTGAGAGAATAGAATACTTTTTCAAGTTACAAGGCCCTGTATCTACAGATCAAATACTCTATGTAAACGCCTGATGAGGCTTTGAATGAAAACTGAGAGTCAGGCGAACACACACAGACAAAGGTCAGGGTTAAAGAGCATTTTATGACCCACATCCCCTCTGAGAGCCGGGCCGCTCCGTGAGCGAGAGGCGACATTTACCAGCCTCTTGTCAGGGCCGTCCTCCTGACTAAGCGAGTTATGATCACACACAGAGCGGAACGGAGCAGCAGTGAGGCGGTGGAACAGAGGTGAATTCACGCGGAAGGTCAACGGAAGGAAAGAAGGAGTGAAAGGGACCGTCGGTCGCCTTGTCAGTCATTTAGTCGCGTGGCCATGTCTGGCAGGGCGGGGCCCAAAATGAGCTATAAATAGAGCCGGGCAGGATGGAGAGAGGACAGAGGACAATAGTGATGCATCAGCCAGGTGGAGGGGGTGTGTGCGCTCTCGGGCATGAGTGTGTGTTTCCCAGAATGGTTACTGGTAATTACGGGTCTCTCAGCGGGAAGGGAGACATCAATCCAGAATTAAATCTTCATGAAGTGCCACTAATCAATGCAGCAAAGACACGCCCCCTTTTTGGATTCTCTCCTTTGTGAGGACCAAAAGCAACTCTATGACACTGTTTGTGAATTCACATGAGCCCCAAAGGCAAACCAATCAAATGGATCTGACCTTCGATGCTTCGAAAATCGGGTCCATAGTCACACACACACACACACACACACACACACACACACACACAGAATACATATGTATTCACACATACTTCTAATGTCAAAAATATAATGAATGATCACAATCTTTTTCCCAAATGTCCACCAAGGCTGAATTCCCAGACCCCTCATACATAAATCTTAAGTGAGTGTGGAGCATTCTTTGTATGCAGAGAGCGTGGTAATGGGTATGGCACACACACAGACACACACATACAGACACACACACACACACACAAACCCAATTTTGGCAGATTCCCTTCGGATGTCTCAAGTGTACAGGGTTTTTTCAAGGACACTTTCCAGCTTGTCTCCTAGAGATGATCTAATTAGTGTCATTAGCATTATCTAATAGGAGCTTTAAAATGAAAAGATTAGCTCTGGTGCTAACTGTGCTAACCTATTTTAGGATTTCCCCCGATTGGCAGCGAGCAATGCTTTATGAGTCCATTGCGGAAAAAATTAATTTAGTTCCGGGTGTATAATTTGATCCTTTAACCTCGGAAATAGACCCGCAGAGGCCATTGGGGGGGGGGGGGCGGGGTGAAGGCAGGGGGTCCTGCCCCCCCCCCCCCCCCCCCCCCCCCCTCCCCCCCCCCCT
>JAFBJT010105713.1:44212-77931 GCA_016785325.1 Chascanopsetta lugubris
AACTTTTCATTATTTAAACGATGCCATTCGCTGTCAGCAGGAATTAATTTATACTGTGATCAAATTCTTTCACTTGTTGCTGATCAGAGGGTTTGTTGTTGTGGATGGTGTCCTGGCTTTACTGGTCGGTGAAGAGGTCACGCTACTCCTCTGACAACATTTCACATGGTCCATCCTGTGGACTAAGTAAAGACAGCAGCCCTAAGTTCAAGGTTTGGGATCAGGGTTGAAATTACATTCACACAACAAGTATGAGCCACATCTGTCAACTCTGTCATCATCATCATCATCATCATCATCATCATCCTGTGACAGCAGCTCCTACAGTGGTGAAGCTCCATGAGATTAGCTGTGAAGCAGTCAAACTGAGCGGATTGTATTATTAAAAAAACGAAAATGCAATTTTGCTGATAATATCTGGCATAACGAGATTCATCAAAGTGAAGAAGATGGCTGACATTTGACAAGAAATGTCATCGTCAGTCGGATCAGAGCTCTTGTTCAAACACTGCGGCTAAAACTGCTCCTCTCTGAGCCCCACAGTATGTTTTGTCTCCGCCGAGCTGCAGATCTGTGTCAGAGCAGCGATAACAAAGTCTCCGGCTGACCCCGTAAACACCGAGCAAGGCGAGAACACACAACATTACCGTGAATTATTTATCTAAGCAGCCAATTTCCTCACCGCATTATTATCTCTCACTGATCGAGCTGACGAGTAAACTAGTTCTAAAGATTCATTGATGTCAAACATGAATGGAAGTGGACTGAGGTGGTGAGTGAGTGAGTGAGTGAGTGAGTGAGTGGGTGAGTGAGCGAGCGAGAGGAGAACAGGGATTATTCTCTTTCTGTCAGATCGGATCGGCGGAGATTGAGGACAACAAAATAGCCCTGTTGGTGCAAAACTGCTCGTTGGACTGACCCCACGGGCTTCAAACAGATGGTGCTTCAATAATAAATATTTGGGAGAAGGCTCCTTTAAATTGGATTACATTAGTGTAATCTCTGCAGCTATTTTAAACCATTTTGAGTATGCTATCTCATCACAGTGGCTTTAATCCCTCTTAACTTTTGATTGTGTTTAAATTGATTCTCCTCGCACACATGGCTGCAAAATCCCACATCCTCCCCTCTGGTTCGCGCCGTGTTTTCTCTCACAGGCACAAACAAGCACACATGAAGTCATGTTGGGGATAAATATACATATGCATACATAAACATGACCTAATGTATGCATAAATATTCATTGTTTTTCAGAATTCTTATCTTGGTCATGGCAGAAGTAGCACTCCGCTCAGAAGAGAGGGCTCTTATTGTCCCCTGAGTGTCGACTCTGGGATTGTTTACCTGCGCTAAACTGTGAAGATTTAGTCTTATGTGAAGCCGCTGTGATCTTTGACCTCTGGAATCGAATCACTAAGTTTGTACTTAAAATGAAGTTGAAAGAGGGTCAATAAGTAATGTGGAGTTGACATCATATCAAAAGGCCAAAAGTCTGTTTTGTGAGGTCAAAGTTACCTTGACCTTCGATGTTTGACCCCAAATCTGATCAGGCAATCCATCCTAAGGCTACGTTCCAAATTTCAAAATAAATGTTTGTGCCAGATGTGATGAAAACTCCTCTGACCAGGTCAAATGACCTTGACCTTGACATTTGACCCCTAACACCCATCCTCTGATACAGATCCATTATAAAATGTGAGTTGGTCTTGACCCATGATGCATCTTCCAGTATAGTGTTAGTGAGATTTTGGACACAGTTAATATCATCCAACCTCAACATAAACATACAATGGTGAAAACATAAGCTATTGGTGGAACTTCAAAGGTCAGACATAGATGAGACATGATCCTACAATCAAATTTTTATAACCTCGTTAAATTAAAAAATCTCATTGGCAAAACTAAAACCTTCAATTCAGGAAAATTAAATAATAAGAGGCACAATTACTGCCAACCTCCATTCATATCAATGAAAAACAAAGCCCATGCCTCATGTTTACTCATTATGAATTGTGTGTGTGTGTATAATATAACTATGTCTTCCACCTCCAGCCCATAAGCCCTCGCCACAGTTCAACGACCTTTTGAACCTTTCGGCGCGCTGGCCGTCCGGCGCGTCCTCCGACTCTCCTCGCCAACATGTATTTACATGTGTGATTATGCATTTATAGCCACAGCCGCGCCAAGAATGCCGGCGTGTTTATGCTGAATGCCTTTCATGTCTTCTCACAGCTCCGACATCCAACGCATTTAACACACACAATGCCCTCGGAGCGGAACACCTGACAGACAACAGGGAAACAGGTTTCTATAGTCGGCCGGGGGGGAGGGAGGGAGCGAGGGAGGGAGCGAGGGAGGGAGCAGCGGGTTTGATCACATGCAAATACCACGCTCACTGGGGATGTAAGTGTTTACATAGGAAAACAAAGAGTCCTATTGTAGAGCAACTTTGGTGAATTATGCAAGTGGAGGTTGACATCTGTTTGTGTGTTCACTCATGAGAAACTCTCTCTCTCTCTCTCTCTCTCTCTCTGTGCAGTAGCTGCCGTCTTGGTGTGGTTCTGGGTTTGTTTGCCAGACTCGGGGCCGTGGATGCCGGTGGCCTTTTCATCCCAGCTGTCTGTCACGCGTCCCACTGTGCCCTCCCCCAACCCCTCCTCCGGCCGGCCCTCGGCTCCTCGTGGCAGGGAATGAAAGGCAAACCGAGAGCTTAAATGGGTCTGCAATGTTACACCACAACAGAGACCACAACCGCCCCGCTGCCCCCGACACCGTCTCTGCTCTTTGAAGAAGATATTTATAAACCATTAGCGAGGCAGCGTGGCGAGGGGGTTGGCTGCTTTATCTCCCAGATCTGTCATGTGTTGCCGGGCACGAGGCAAGCGGCGCTGACAGAGTGACGGCTGACGGCACCGATGGGTTGGGAGGCGGAGGGGCTCCGGGACGCCTTCGCCGCTTCACCGCCGCTGGGACGTGGGGAGGGGTTAATGCAGGGGGACCGTAATTAAGAAGTTGAGTGATCTGATTACGGACTTAAATTGAGCTCTCATCAGAGAGGAATTACAGGATGAGGCTCACAATCTACAACGCCGCACACTCAAGAGCCGCAAAGTATCTGAACATCTGGAGAGAGGGAGCGAGAGCGGGAGCAAACTGTTCTTCATTGGGGTTAAATCACTTAGAGACACATATACTGTTTATGTACAGTATATACTGTACAGAGGAGTGGAAATGAGTCCCGAAGCGCGGATGTGAGTTAACATGCTAATACTTCCGCTTCCGTCATCTAAAAAGTCATTGAACGTTTAGAAGGGATTTTCAAGTTACAGGCCCGGAAATAGCCCTTTTCTGCTAAGAATCGCTATTCAAATGAATAACTACAGAAAGTTGTGTCATTCTTGATGAACACAACTTGTAAGTGTCCTAATCTCTAGTGTATTTTCAGGAATCATCTAAAATGGAAGTGAGTGACTGAGTGTCCAAAAACCAGTGAACCACCAGTAACAATAGACCAGCATCAACTCACGGGGCTCATCAGTAGAATATGAAGGATCGTCGACGTAGACTCTATCGCCACCTACAGGCCCGGCATGTTCGTTTGAATGTTGTTTGTCCTTGAAGTATTTTGGAAAACATGGGAACAAGTTTGAAGAGAGATAGGAGAGAGATTTGCTTCTTCAGTGACTTGTGTCAACATTATTAGTGCAACTTTAGTTCAAGTGTTAAAATGACAGATCACTTCTTTATCATGGGTTTTATTCTGAAGTGGTAGTAAAAGACTTTGTTGGTTTCCTGCCAACTGCTCCAGGCCAAGTAAGGCAACAGTTATTCAAGTGTTTCTGCTTTCTCCTCTTCAAAATCTCTCTCTTCTCAGCTTCTCTCCTCTCAACCTCACACTGAGTTCCTTTCCTTTGTTGGAAATCTCTTCTTGCTATTTCATTTCTCAACACTGTCACTTGTTAACCTTTCAAAAGCTGCTGAAGTATTTGTATCTTTGTCTTGTATATGGTCTGGTTTGCTGAAAAGGATTCAGGGATTTGAATGCAGCGATGAAGATGCTGAATAGCCCTCATCCTTCCTCTTTGACCTAAATCTTACACACAGTACCGTTAAATTTCTAAAACAGATGAACTGGGATTCATTGACATTTTTAGAAAAGTACCACCAGTCAAACAGGTTGGAAGTCTGTATAAAAGAAGCACACAACGCTCACCTTACATCTTATCCTCTTTACCTTAAGCAGAGAAATGAGGTGTTTAATAATTAACATTACCTGGTGCACCGGAGCCATTACATAGGTGGAATCAATATTTCAGAAAAGCCTAATAATAGAATGTCATTTCAACATGTATTTAGGACATGGAGGATATAGTTCACTGCATACATACCGGACAGAGCAGGTAAAAGTGAAAAATGAAGCTTGTGTGATATATGAATCCATATATTTATAGATTTGTGGATTTTCTATGGACACACCAGCCTGTAGGATGTTCTACATTAGAAATGATGCAATGATGAAATTCTCTCTATTAAATCTGGGCTCTCCTGGTCAGTGGTGAAGGTTGGAGTCCTGCTTCCAGCTGGCCCTCATTTCCCCTCCTCATTTTATCAAACAGCCTGTTACAGGCAGATAGTGGCCGACTCTCTCAGCCACACATCCACATGAAGTCCTCCGACAGGACAGCTGAGGGGCCACACCGAGATTGGGGGGGCCACAGCTTCTGGTCAATAGAGACCTGAGGAATGTGTGAATCCTGAGAAGGTCACAGATTCAATCAACCTTAATCACCAAAAGATGATTTCCCACTTTGAAGAATGAAGGCAGATTTGTATAAATTAGGTTTGTGGTGTTGGTTTGTAATTCCTATGTGAAGACAGATTCCATTTGGTCAGAATTGTGTGGACGCCGAGATCTGATTTTTATCTGGTTATCGATTCAATCCAATCGATGGACGTGTTGAATGTCAAATATGATATGATACAAAAAATTCAAGCATTTTAGGACTACTGGTGTTGTCTGGCTGGTGATGTAAACGTAGCCATAGATGAAAGTGATGGTTCTGTTGCTTTTGAAACACCTCCATCCCTCAAGCACGTCACACATAGAAACACCATGGGCTACATGATGCAAACTATGTGGGAGGGCTGGGAGTCGTCAATACATGGAAGCTACTGTCAGAGCTGGAGACTGAGAGGCTCAGGGGAATTCACAGGGTTTGGACACACCAACCTACAGATGTGAGTGGAGGGTTAGATGGAAGAAAGAGGCATCACACAACACCGGTGTCAATATCTGTGGGACCTTTAGTTGATCGCAGCGACCTTCCCACTTAAGAACCAGCGAACATGGCTAACTTCGGTCGAAACTGACAGAGACGGATGGAGATGGAGGAGCTGGAACAGCGGAAGTGGGCAAAGTCCCCATTTTACCGATGATATACTTGAGGACATGGCTCTGATTTGGCTGCTTGCCAATGGAAAAACAAACAGGTTCTTAAGAGGTGCCCAAGTCAAACCAACTAAACATAACACCAGCACGGAACTGGCACTGGAACCAGTTCAGCGGCAAAGCAATAAGAGAGGAGAGGCAACGAAGACTGAGGGGTCGGAGTGATAAAAAAAGAGGATAACAGCCACACATGTATCTGGGATTCCAAAACAGCAGTGGGAGCCGTGATCATGTGGTGAGAGATGAAGTGGCTGACAGTCAAAATCCCATCAGAGGCTCCAAAGGGCAGACATGAAGGATGGTGCACAGGCTCTGATCATAGAGGCACAAGAACAGGCCTTAAGCACGAGATACAAAGAGGTTGGGATCCAACGAGCTGTGCGAGTCTCACACAAAGTAGCAGGGTGCATGATGCATTCTGGGACAGCAAACACTGAGAGGCAGGACCAAGTGGCTGGGATAGTGAACAGGAACATCTGTGCCGATTAGATTAGTCCGATGGATTAGAAAGTAGCCACGAGTCACGATGGCAGGATTTCTATTTTTTTCCCCCCAACGTTTTGTAATTTGAGGGGATCTGACCCTTTAGCAGCTTCTTCACCTTTATCCTGGTTTCACTCACCTGCCGCACTCAGCGGAGGCCACCTATAATAACCTGCAGCTAAATTTAGACCAACAAACTGCAGCCATATTGTTACATAACCAAAAGAAGTGACACAGAGATTATTCTTTGGGCCAGATTGGATTTTAGCAGAGGTTTGAACATTTAAGATGGTTTGTTTACCCTGAGTAGAAAATCTGTTATTCCAGCCTTTATAGTACAACTCCTAAACCAAGCAGTGTTTTACTCTTGATAAAATTCATACTTGAATGAACCACTTCTGTCAAATCTAAATAAACATGAATTAAAAATGTATATTTTTTTTATTTTTATGTAAAGGTGCAGTGTGTAAAATCTGGTGGTGAAGCTCCATATTCTATCCATCACCTTCCCCTTTGAGCATGCAGGAGAACCTCGGTTGTCATTGAAGCTCAAAGGAGGTTGAGTACGTCCACTCTGGGCTACTGTAAAAACATGGCCGCCAACGTAGGGAGACCCCCTCCTGATGTAAATATACATTAAATGGCTCATTCTAGGATAATGTAAAAGCAAGTCATACACTGAGGTGGTTACACATTTCTAAAAATATCACAATGTCATTGCTTTGTAAATCCAATCCTACATAAAAGACGTGACAAAAATCGTACACACTGCACCTTTAAGGGCAACACGTCGTTCCATTGCACGTGTTAAAACAACAACAGATTATCGCAGCCCAGTGGAGCTCCGTGCCTCAGCAGTTACAGTTGTGTTCATGTGTGACATTTTAATGCCGCAGCAAAGTAGCCTGTACTCATCTATTTGGCCCGTTCGCAAACCACAGGGGTGATTTATGTGGCGCAGTGATTTGTACAGGTAATTTCGCTGCTGCTCCACTTCCCTGCTGTGCATTACGGTGCTAATGTGACACTTTATTGATCCCTGTAGGGAAATGTTCCTTTCACAGCAAGGTCTAAGTGCAGGGTCAGTAAGGAGCGAGCCGCTCGGCAGCTGGTAAAGATTCAGTGTCGCGTTGAAGGATGTTTGCTGTCATGGGGGCTTTAACCCGCGGCCTGTGGTTGAAGGACGGTCGCCCGACTCAATGCCCGGCCAAAAACCGCCCCTTGTGGCGATACATCCTCATTAGTTAATGCACATGTCCAGTTTAACAATTTATTGCCTTGTAATGGTCCTTTAACTCCCACTCCGTGTGCTGGATTTACATGGACGTAAACAAGATGCTACGACATAGAAATCTATGAGCACATTTACTAATATTGTGTCATGTGTCATATTGTTAAAGATCACGCTTCCCACTAAATATGCTATTAGACAAACACATGGTGGGGATTTTGGAAATGCAGCAAAAGGTAAACAGGTGCACTTGACTTTGTGAAGTACTTTTCCATGGGATCAAGTAGGGGGCGCTAACTACCAGTGTGATCTATTGCATGCCCTCACATCATTACGTTGTTTAGCTACAAAAAATGACACTCGTGAGAAACATCAAACTAAATATACCATATAGATATACATTTACAAAAGACGGATAATAATGGAGCTTTTTCTTATGACCCGCTGTTTCGTGAATTCCCTGCTCTCACGGACTGAGAGATGAATTTATACAAAGAGACACGGACCACATGTGATTCATCTGTTGTACCTACAATCGTGTGCTTTCTCTTTCAAACAGCATTGACATGAAGTGGCTCCCTGTGATCACAGCCACAGAGACGGGAGATTTCACACAGCAGGCAGACGACATCATCGAGTGGTCGCAATTTACACAATTACCAGCCACCGTAACTTCAGAGAGGTGAGAATCAACATGGATTATATCGCTGAGTAAAAGGATTCAATGGCTCCCCCCACAATGACATGATAGATTTAGTCAAAGAGGCTTTTAAAGCCCCTCGAGGGTCCACTTGTGGGCGTATGCCTTTCTCAAAACGCTCCCCTCAGCGCTGTGGATTAGACGGGGAACAGTTGCTCCACGGAGACTGACCGCGTGGTGTGTGTCAGTGTAACGGTCAGAGACAAGACGTGGTGTGGTGTTTGTTTAATCCGCCTGAGCTACTTTACTTTTCCCTGTCAAACACGGTGACAGATCAAAAGCTGGCGACTTAATGAGTTCTCCCCGAGCGAGTCCTCGTTACCATCCAATGCTGCAACTCGTCATTGCTTTCATTATCGCCGCATCTGATTTATGAACATTTATGAACAAACAACACAAACCACACTCTGACACATTTGGAATTTTAACTCAAAAATGGTCAGTTGCTTATCAATGTAATAGTTGGTTGCTGATTTGATCAACTCTTTGAATGAAGATAGTAAATCCTGGAAAACTGAGCGAGAACAAGCTACATATTTGAGTGGTGTGGTTTGTTAACATTGTTGCTGTGCTCCATATTGGTTAATGTAGCTTTCTACCTCCTGCTTGTCATTATCATTGCAGTGTTTCCCAACACAGCCTTGGGGGGGAGGGGGGGTGACGCGACATGTTCTTCTAACCCGTGCTCTCTGCTTGTGCGCGCTTGTGTCTGCGTGCACGAGTGTGCCTTTCTGTGTGCCGGCGCATTGATTTGAGGCTCCACTGTGAGCGACACAGAGAGAGAGAGGAGGAGAACTGCATCCGCGCAACCATGTAGAGACAGAAATGACATGTTGACACGTAAATAAGATAAATAACACATTTAATGAAGGAAAACAGTGTCGACCTGTTTGAAAGAAAAGATCAAGTTAAATGATGTCTGTTGTGATCTGGCGCTGTATAGAAAATAAACAAAATTGACTTGATCTTCCGGGGGAATTACAACACCGCATTGTAATTTGACATAAGACTTGAATCGGGGGCGACAGTGGCTCAGTGGTCAGAGCAATCGCCTTTGGAAGTAAAGGTCACTAGTTTGAATCCTGTACTGGCCCTGACACTGATACTGGTAGAAACATGACCCATTAACCGGATTTTGGACTTTACATAAAAGAGCTTGCTGGGTCATTTGCAAAAACATGAAAAGAATAAAATGAGCAAACGCCTGTGACATCTGAGCCACAACCCTGGTGATCAGATGAGAAAGTTGACAGTGGCAGTGACTCGTAGGAATGAAAATAAGGAGCTTATGTTTGATTTACATGAGTCATGTTTGTAAACAGAACAGTACCTCTGACCTAACAAGGCAGAGCGACTCAAGATATGAGTAAGATCTCAATTTATAATAAAAATAACATCACATTTAAAAAAAAAAAAAACAAAGGACTATAATTTGAACACAGAGTGGAAATGCAGACTACTCTTGTCGCTGTTGTGCATCAGATCACATGCGAGAAAATAAACTACTAAAAGAGGTAACTTTGAGGTAACTGGGTGGGCATTTAAACCTTGAAAGCTCCAGCGATCACAGTGAGCTGGTGTTTCTGTTGCTCGCAGCTTAAATGTCTCTATAAAGTGCCCGGCTCAGTGGAGATCTCAGAAGACAGCTGGCAGCAAAGGGGTTAAGCTTTTAATTCTGCCACAGATCAACAGAGCATTGATTAGTTTGGATGGGGCCATCGACGGAGGCGGAGGTTGCGTTTGTTGTGGCCCGGGTCGTTACAGATGGTAAACACGGCGTTTTTCCGTGCACGTGAAATCAGGCATGTTTGTTTTCGTGCCTCTGTCCCAATAACAGGTACATAAGCGCCATGTGCTGTTTCTGAGTACGAACGTCAGCGCTCTGAGCGTCTCCTGCCAATTAGAGCCGAGCACACGGTGGATTCATCGACACATTTGTGCAGTGACTGATCGGAGGCGCCTGTTGCCCTTTGACCTCGGAAGCCTCACACCCACTCACTTCTCGGAGAGCCCTTTCCCTCCACCACGTCACGTCACGTCTCTCTCTCTCTCTCTCTCTCTCTCTCTCTCTCTCGCAGCAGATAAACAATCGCGGTTTCTTAGACCCGGTCGCTAAGCTGCCTCTCCACACTCTAATCTCATTATCAGCCCGAGCTGGCTTTGGCAGGGAGGGAGGCGGGATGGATAAAAGTCGTACGCAAGACAAGACATCATAACATGACCACTGTCCTTTGACTCGGGAGACAATCGCATTATACTGGCAACCAGCTAGCGACCATGGAAAAGCTGTGGCTGGTAAATAACAGTTTCATTAAGTGTTCAGTCACATCCCATCATCACAAAAGAAATGGCATTCAATGAAGTCATAATTGATTCCTATTATACATTTATTTGTACATTTAAAATCCTTAGGAGACAGTGACATCTGCGTTTGAGAACATCTGGTGAAAGCGTACAGATAAATAAACAAAATGTAGTGGGAGTGTTTGTGAAGACTGACACATTTTTTAAAATGGCATTCTGTTGTTGTTTGTAGCTGCATGAATTAGCATTTAGGAATGAACATTCCAGATTTTTTAGCGGTTTTTCGTGCCACAATGACTACACATTCTTGTAGGCCAACCAGAAAGTCATTGTTGCGCTGGTTCCCTCCAAGCGGCAAACCTCCAGGACTGACGGATGAGGCAAATATGGAAGTAGAAAAACTTGCAGTTCACAGGGTGGCCACTGGAGGCTGGCTCCAACAGTGAGTCAATCCCCACAGACTCTCATGTTAAAATGGTCCACTTTAGAGGTGAATTAAACATGTTTAAAGCCTGCTACAAACTATGGTTTTGGTCTAACTCGGTCACATTTTTCCCTATGACAACTGTGCACCCGACTATTCTTATTCTGTCGGGGTTGAAATTGTGCATAATTGTGGGCGTGGCCACAAGGAAGTAGGAGGAGTTAGGCGAGTGACCCGCCAACTATGAGCCTCATAAGCACTATGAGGTGACGTCATGAAACGCAACATCCGTCTTTATCAGTCAAGGACAACAATCCCAGATTAGGGATAACTGTAGAAAACTATAGTAAACACGAGTCTAGGACCTTAAACCACTCAAGATAATCCTAACCCACTAACACCAATCGATGATCTTAGGCACTTGTCAAAGATTTTTAAAGCACATAATAGCAGTAATAGCATCAAAAGTCGTGGGTGGGCTGTTTACTGACGTGTTTTACATCGTATAACAATTTGTCAATGTCTCGAAAGCTTGCGTTAACCACAGAGCTTACAACAAAAATACTTCCCTTCTTTCCCCTTGTGACAAAGGATGTGGAGGTGACAGCCTGCTGACCTGCTTCCACATGTTGGGACTCAGTCCTGCGGCACTCTCTGTTTTGGTTCCTCGAAATAAAGATCACACACGGCTTGTGTTTGCATCACCTCGTTCACATCATCGGCAGTAATCTGAGGTTCATTGTGTTGCCATGTGAGTTGTGTTGCCATGTGAGTTACTATCAAACAGCTGTCACTGTCATTGAGCTTCGTATCATGACACACCTGGTTTTAGAATACCTGACCTGTGTGTGTGTTTGCTAACCTTTGTATCACAGTCTTTCCTATGGAAACCGACTTCTAGGAAAGACAGAACTCCCTCAAGGAGACAAACCATTGTCCAGGGCTTCGGCTAAGCGAATTAAGTTTCTGATTAAATGCGCAAACCCTGAGGATTCTCATAAAATAATTAAGAATACATTTTAAGAATAAAAGCATTGATACAGATGGAGCTAGGCAGAGATGTTTGTGTTTCCAAAAGAAAATCTATTTGTAGGTTCTGATGTTCATGTACAAACATGAGCATGGTCTTACTATTCCTGAGATATCACCAGGAGACACTGAAAGCTGTAAATAACTGGCAAAGACACAACAGCAACAAACACTAATTATTGATTCAGTAAATAGTTCCAATTTAAAAATACTCTCATCTCTAGAGGCGCAATCATGCTGCTTTTACATACAAAACAAGATGTGACTATTTCAAACTATGGAAAGTCATTGCTCGCAGTGTGATTGCGTAATTTCTGTCACGGTGTTAAGGTGCATAGTGCAGGACTTGTCTTAAATAAACAATGTATAGAGTCAGCGATAAGTATTCCATCTTAAATGAACCAATCTTTACAAATGCCAATCAGCAAATTCTGCATACTACGCCTTTAAAAAATGTTTCCATCAGAGAACAGAGCGATTTTTAAACCAACAACAACAAACATAGCCATCAACAGAGAGGGTTGTGTGCATGTGCACGTTTTATTTTTTTAAATAAGAGGATTTAGTTTTTCCTTAAAACTTTGGCTCTTGGGTCATTTGATTGTCTCACTTGAATTCTTAGTTCCTGTGTTGCGCCTCTCTAAACGTAATGAGCGCATCCATCATAACAGATGAAATAATTGAAGAAAACGGATGAGACAATGAGAAACACAAAGGTGTCTGTGATGCGCAAACCCATGAGCTTTAACGCTGCAACTCTTTCTGAGACTGCAGCGGTGACACTAATTTTCTCATTTGGAATCAGTGAGGACGTACAAGTGCCATGATTAGAGGATCTAAATGCACGACGGTCATCTCCACTGCAGGATTTCACTGAAGAGAGGCTGCCAATACTTTGTGCTTCTTTGGGCTAATTTGTGTCAGTGAGGAGGAGAAGTGATGAATAATGGAATAAAGGCATAAATGCCACAAAAGCAGGAATATTTTTTTTGGTGTGAATCACTGATTAACCACACAATGAACACAACCGGCTATTATAAAGGATGTAATGTGCTGAATTTCATTTTAACCCCAGACATAAAAAGATCTATGTCATAAAGTTTGTTAAAACCCAACATTACATTTTATCGCTGCTCTTAAAAGGACCTGTTTTGTTTTTCCATCAGTTATATGACCCAGGATTTTATTGTTGATGAAAAAACGGCTTCATTTCTTGACAAATAGAAACACTGACACTAACATGTCAATGTGAAGCTCATAATGAGTGATTTTTACTGACTAATCAATGTAGCTCAAATAAACTTCATCAGTTAAACCCCTCCACTTTTTGGAAAGAGGCTGTGTGTTTCCAGCTGAGTGCTCCAGTTTTAAGAGCTGAACCAATTCTCCCGTGCGTCACCACTTTCAGGATGAGAAAAAAAACCTCCAGATTTTTAGTAGCTCGACGTGACACCACAGAAACTTTGCGGCTTCATCTCCACATTTGAAATGAAGCATATTTGATGTCTGAGCTGTGGAGGTAAAGGTGCTGCAGCTGCTGTGCTTATCAGGTTTTTGCAGGTTTCTTAGAAGCAGCTGTGTTCGCCAGATCAATTTAGAGGACCAGCCAACCTCTGGGTCGGAAATAGAAATGAGAAAATTCCCAATCCCGAAAAAAAAAAAAAAAAAAAAAAAGATATAGGTGACACTCAGCGTACAGTCAGTGCAAAGATACTACTATATGTAACATAACGCACCACTAAGCATGTTGTCGCTCTGCTGACAGAGATAATGGAGCAGCCTCAGCAATAAGGGCGTCATGTTTTGGACACAGGTGAGCTAATTTAATTTGAATGATATTTTTATTACGAGGGAAAAAGAATAATTTCTGAATGATCTGTGAACACGGTATCGAATGAGGATTTCCTGTCAGAGATACTCTGTATGATTCATGTTTGCTATACTCTATAATGTGCTTATGGACAGCAAACTGATCCATTGTCATTTTTAATGATTCAGCTTACAAATCATGTACACATATATAAATGGATAGGAGAAGACATTCCGTTTCCTTATATGAAAAGTTTTGATGTGAAATATGCAGAGTCATTAAGCTCATGTCCACAGGCGCAGCAGAATGAAATAAACACCCATACATATACTACGTTTGGAGTAGCAGTATGTGAACACTGCATGGGTGAACTAATATTTCTCTGTAAACTGTAGTTTTCTGCAGAAAATCATAGTTTTGATGTAAACTGCATATCATTTTTTATTTGGGGATAAGCAGATTGTTTTAAATCGATTAAAAAATATGCTATTTAGCTCTATATTCACAAATTCATCATGATTGAAAAATGCGAGTTACTTAGTGAAACCTGTTTTTCACTTGTCAGTGATTTGATGTTGAAAGTCATTGAATACATCGCATGGGTCATAGGGTTGTTTATTGCCCCTCTATAACTTCTATAACCCCCATCCTCAATGCTTTCATGTCTCGTACAATCTAGTTCAGTTGTTAACTACATTCAGAGAAGGTTCTTTCTGGACCTGCTGCTCTGAAAATGAGCGGTGCTCACACAGAGTGTCTGACATTAGTGATGATGCCGAGGAGGATTTTCTATTATCAACCTCCCTGGTCACACTAATGACATGAAGGGAGGCTCAGAGACCCGGGTGTCACTTCAAGCGACGGTGAGGTCATTACTCTGCCCAGCCTCAATTCTCAGCCATCCCAAAGAGCCAATTATTCCGGGGTTTGACAGATGACTGAGATTATAAAATGCAGTTTGGCCTCACATTCTGCTTGGTATGTTGTTTCTATTTTCAGTGTCAATACCCGGGGGTATTAGTTCTAATGGCAATTGCCTCTTTACCACCAGCCAGACCGGAGCGAATGAAAATTTGATCCACAAACTAAATTGATGATAGCGCGGCAATAAACACTCAAGGGCTGGAAAAAGTAAGAGAGGGGATTCAGGACAACACCGGAGGCCAATTCGGGAGGATTTGTTGTGACCTACATGGAGATGAGGTAGAACACAGAGAGGGCTTCACTTTATAGATATAACACGATTGTTTCAGGTATGGAATCCGTGCCGCAGGATGCCAGTGGTTTGTTTGCTGGCTTCATATCTGAGCTATGCTGCAGCCGTATCAGAGCCAGATAGCTCACCAAAGACACTTCCAGCACTTAGGACCACAGGCTGCAGAGTGAGGACACACGTCACACACACATCACACTAATGCCATTCCCCTGGGAATGCACAGCCCCAGTCCCTTCGCACAATCGCTGACGGCAGGATACAGGGAATCATTTCTCAATTTGAAGATTTTTTTAACAGCTTATTTACATATTGGGGCGATGCAACAGTTTCTAACAAAAAAGCTGCGGAATGCACCTTTAAATACCAAAATCCCACTGAAGATTTCTGTCAAATTTGACAAAAATTCCCCCCAGGACGCAACGGAAATATCACGCTCCCAACAATTAGACACGAAGACGTCGTAAACACAGCCGAGACGAAAACATAACGCCCGCGGCCACGACTGTCACAGGCGAGGAGGGAGCGTTAAAGTAAAACTACTCCAATAAAAACTTTCCTTGAAGAGTGCATTACATATGAGGGAGGTTAAAGGTGCAGTGTGTACCATTTTCAGTTCACTTCTCCCTACTGAAATAAAACTACAAAACAATTACACATAGACATTTTTATAAATGTATAATCACCACAAAGCATGACTTGCTTTTTACATAACATTAAAATGAGCTTCTATTTACACCAGGAGCGGGTCCGCCCAATGGCGGCCGCCATGTTTTCTTCACCGGTAGATGTCACCAAATCGTACACACTGCACCTTTAATGCAGTTTTAATCTGCGAGGTGGAGTGAACTGCAGCCTGTTCGCCTCCTGCAGCGCAGGATTGACCTGAGGGACCTTCTTTAGCTCGGCCCAAACCACGCCTGCAGCCGGCGAGGACACACTTGCCACACCTCAAATCAGATGACAGCATTAATCTGGCCACAACAGCCCTCCCCTCCATCTGGCCGAGACGGCAGAGCAACAGGAGAAAGGGAGCAAGGATGCCTCACTCCTCAATGAATACTAATCTCCCTTCTCTGCTCAGACTGAAGCCAGCCCTCGTGTCCTCCAACACATTAGAAACCTCCACTTTCTTAGGCCCATCATCCGCCATTTAAAAACCAACCCATCACCTGCACAGCCTGGCAGGAAACTCATCCAACCTTGTGACACCACAGTGAAAAAAAAATCACACACAAAAAAAAAATAAAAATCCCATCTCCCTCTGCCTTTGCTGTAACTGCCAAACAGGGCAATAATCTTGCAGCACCCCGGTGCAGAATTCATCTGCTGCCACCGCACATTTCGTAGCTGCCCTACAAAGTCAGAAGAACAAAGGCCTTTTTATTTCTCGCAGAAAAGCACGTTTCAGGTGTTTTAAAGAAAAGGGAAAAAAACAATCAATCTCACTCTGTGGATAAAAGGTAACATTAAAAACTGCTGATGACTGACTTTAACAACATCTTGCAACCGAGTATTTGTGATGAACTGCACAAACTGCCTGGGAATTCATTTGAGCGGGCTGACGCGCTCTCACGCCACGAAACTCAGCATTAATAGGATTTCTTTGTCTGAAAACCTCCGAGTGTCTCTTGGCAAATCAAAGGTGGCTTTGCATTGTGTGCACACGCGCCTCTGAAGTTCACATGCTGGTTTCTACCCACGGCAAAGGTCGGGTTTAAAGACCGACAGTACCTCATTACCGTGTGCCACTTCCTGCACCTGGTCTAAATCATCATGACCGCCGCCCTCGCCGAGGGTGTAATGACACACTCCTACGAGATGCATCGTTTATGGCGACAATCCGGGGAGGTGAAGCGCGCCGCTCGCGCCGCATTTGGATGCTGCTCCTCTTTGATTCTGGTTCTGAGCGGTTTTCCGCCGCGGTGGTGCAGACTAAAAAGCCACCGTCCGATTGGCCGAGGGGCAAGACGGAGGCGGACCGCAACGTCCTGATCGTCTCATCCTCCAGGTGGTAAAACTCGACTAGTCACCGGCGGTCACATCATTAGTCTCATGAAGATGGAGTGTGGATGCCGAGGCGGCGGTAGGGGGGACGGGAGTGGGGGGGGCGGGGGGGGAGCAAACACACCTGTCAGGCTGCAGCGCTGCTCGCTCAATCAGCGCCGGCTTCATTATGAAGCACAGCAAGTTCAATTACACAGCAACGTTCACTCGACCCAGTCACAACCTGTCTGCAGATTCACAGATGGATTTAATTAAGTGACCGAACCAGGTTTACTGGGCGGCAGCAGAACGTAAAAGAGGTCTTTGTCCGGTGCACGGTCAGAGAGAGGTGGGAGGTAGAGAGGTGATCCTACTCCTCTAAACATACAGGAGAGCCAATGGCAAACCTTAGTTACACTTACAAACGGGTTGATTTGGGCCGTTCTGTCGAACCACGACACAGCCTCGTTCTGGCTTAATGACAGCAGTGATTCTTTTATGAGGGTGGTTGTACACTAACGGTAACATTAGAACAGATCCCCTCCACAGTCAGTATTTTACTTAAATGTTAACCCCAGTGTGCTTAGAAATATGGTGGTGAAACATGGACGCTTCTTTGCTCATAGTGTGAAAATGAAGCGCTAATTCTGATTTTAAAGAATTAAACATGAACTTGTATGGTCAGATGATTATTATCGATATTTTGTGTTATTTGTATTTCTTTCAATATAATTTTATCATCTTTTTTTCCACATTGGACCTTTAATCCAACAGACCTTTCAAATCTAAAACAATATTTGTTTTTCACTTCTAACTGATGTATTTATTTTATCTTTATTTTCCCAGGTAAATATGTATCAAATGGCCAAGAAGCTCCGACAAGAACAAATATACAGACACAACTAAACATATCATAAAACAAAAATACACAAGTCAACAAGAAAGTGTACTGTTGAGTGGGTTGTTTACACACTTTCTTTACTAGATGTGACTTATTACACAAGGTTATGTCTTTCTGTTGTTGTACCGGCAGCTAATTAAAGTCTTTTCAAATGTTGCGCAGTGTCAACAACAATCACTTGACGACTGTGTCTGCTGCTTGAAAACATTCGTATCGGATCAGATAAGGGGAAATTCATCCTGCAGGGTTTTTCACGACCATTACAAATAACACATCGCACTCAGAGGAGCTGTGGACTGTCAGGCGTAATTTCCTTTTGCTTCTAATTACAGTATTACTGATTACTGATTACTACAGATACAGCATGCATCGGTGGTAATGCGCCGTCAATAAGTATGGCGTTGCGAATCACGAGGGCCAGATTGCAGTGGTGTGAGAAGTAACGCTCATCTCGAAGCAGTGGTGGGTCAGAGAAGTTCAATCACGGAGCACATACGGGACTGTGAGTGCTACTAATGAGTGAATGGTTCAAGTGCTCCGCATGAAGGCCACACGTGACATATGTGAAATGGTGTGAAATCCATTTCTTAAAATTATAGTAATCAGAAGTATGACACACGAGTGGGTGGGTGTGTCCCAGTCTATAGGTCCCATTCACTCACGTGGAGGAGGCTGTAGGTTTATTAATATATATATATATATATATATATATATATTGCAGCCAGCAATGTTTTGGCTTCCCTATTGGAGAGCGCTCATGCTGCCTGTCTTTAAAGGTCCAGTGTGTATGACTGTTCATCCTCCAATGTGCTTAAAAGAGACGGTTGAGGAAAGGGCTATTCAGCCTGCAACACACAACTCTACCACCTGATGTCACTCAATCCTATACACTGTACTTTTGACTGACGTCAGCTGATGACGCATCCAGGATGAACCCTGCATCTCCTGATCAAGCTCGTTCATTCTCATGGATAAATGGACCGATGATCAATAATGTTTGATCAAATAATGAGGTTAAACCCAGTGCTCCGGTTCACTCGGTTCAGTCCTGATCAAACTTGTTTATTCTCTCAGAGTCAGAGCTCAACATCAATAATTAACTCTGTTTGCGCTGCAAAGATCGGCCTGTTTGGCGTCAAAGAAAGTTGAAATCATTGAAGGAGGTGTTACCGGGTACCGGGACGACCCGAACAGGCAGGAATCAAAGTCAGGGTACCGATCGCGTTACCAGGTGCAGAAGACGAAGGCAGGTCAGGGACGAACAGGTTCAGAACCGGGCAGGCGGAACAATGAACGCCGGAGAGTCGGTGCAGTGACATTTACAATCTGGCAACGTGTCCGAGAATGACAGGGGCTTTAAGACGGGAGAGGTGATGAGTGGAATGAGCGGCAGCTGTGAGGTGTGGGTGTGGCTGGAAATTGGTGCTGAGAGCGAAGCGGCGGGGGGGGGGGGGGGGGGGGGGGGGGGCGGGGTTTTAAAGGGGGGGGGGGAGGACGAGCAGGATTGTAACAGTAACAGTTTGAAAGACAGGATGATTGGAAAGACTGGGGTTTTCGACTCAATCCCTCTTTCTTGTTGAGAAGGTCCGTCTTTCAGCTTAATCAAAAACAAACCCAAGTGCTTTCAGCTCTTTGGTTGTCATGGTAAGAGAAGTTTACACTCGATGCCTCATCCCCTGGACAGTGTGTAAATATTCCCTGCAGCCGGAGCTTGAATCAAATGGTTTTCACTTATTCCTGACCGAGCAGCACAGCGTATTAGATGTGTGCTGCGGACAGCAGATCACTAATGGACTCACTGTAGCTCACATCAAAGCAGAGCAAGCGGGCACTGATTAGTTGGTGAACATAACGTTTAACATTGTGTTCCATATTTCTCCTTCTGTTGCCGTGAAACACGTCGGTTTAAGACGCATCAGCCAAAACGCGCATGGCTCCGTTTTCTGTGTGCGAAACAGAGACAGAAGGCAAACGGCATTAAAAAAAAAAACCTGGAAGCGGGACGGACGGCATGCAACAGATAAACAAGATAAATGGGAAATACTTCAATATCTTGCTGTTGATGGAAAACAATTGAAGGGCTAATTTGGTACGTGTGTTATTTCATTGACATTTTCATCACACTCGTGTCAGTACTTCCCAGCAGACTTATACAATCATTTATCCTAATGGAATTAATGTGTCCTGGAGCCATGTAATGGATTACACAGTAGGACCCTCTGTCCCCTCAGGCTTCTCTTTGATGTTAATGTTCCTTGTTTGAAAATCGGAAAACACTATGAATAAAGACGCGATGAAAAAAACCACATTAAATTGCCATGATTTCTCTTTTCCAGTTTCTCATCATTTATTCATTCCTACATTAGGGTTTTTTTTGTTGTTGTTGCTCAAACTGGCACTTCCACAAAACTGTCTGCCCTCAGTTCTGAGACCTACGATCCCTGGGCTTATTTTCCATGGACTGACCGCCACAGTAGCATCACTTCAAACAGGAAGTAGAAAGAAAGGGCTGTTTCAGCAGCTTCTGAGAAATTGGTTTTCGGAGCATGTCCCCTCTTTTGCGAAAAGACTGTTAACTAAAAACACCTCCTGTATTCAGAGAACACACACAAAACCCACTGAATGACAGGAGGACATGAAAGAAGCAAGTGTTGGAAGTTGTGCTGGAGCCACGCAGACACACAAACCCTACGCAGACCACGCAAAGATCTAACTGAGGACTGTGGCGACACTGACTGCGAGAGCCGTGATTGGTCCACGTGGAAGTTTCCTGACTCCTCTGATTCTCCCTGTAATTTTAGATCAAAGGGTAACATGGCGGAGATGGACGGTAGATCCGTAATATCTCTCTTCTGCTCAGAGACAATGGCCACAAGTGAAACTCGGCTGTTGCCGCTCTACACCCACAAGTGTTTGAACAGTATAATTGCAGAGCGCTAAACGGGATGATGCACGCGGCCGTGCACAGGCTCAGAATCAGTACGGATTCAGCGAGGAAACACACACCTGCCTTGTTTATGCACCCGGGCCACGTTTGTGTTTGATGTCGCCACATGGAAAGTGAATGGGCTTGAAGCCTCCAGCACACACGCGAGAGTCCCGCACTGCTCGGTCAGGCGCAGTCCGACTGTCAACTGTCCTCAACATCCATCGGGTGAGCTCAGCGCTCGCAGGCTTTTTTTAAATCACCTGCCTGAAAGTCACATTAGCTCCGTGAGCTGGCACACACGGCTCCAATCAACACCTGTCAACCTCCACAACTGTTGGTGTCGCCGGCGAATCAACGCGGATCATTTGATATTCAGATCCATACAGAGTGGAACATAAAACAACCGCACATCATTCGTCCATTTCACTGCGCGGGGACCGCGAGCCAATTAATTTGACCCAGTTCTACACAAGGGGATGGGTTAGGTAGCTTTCTGCCTCCAATCAGTGTCTGCCGCCTCTGCAGGGGTCCGCAGAGTCCTCACCGTAACACAGAGTGGACTGTGGTCATTATACCAACACCCACGCTAAGGTATGTGTGAGCCTGTCCAACGCAGCCTGATGAGAAACTGCCGCAGACACATTCAGCGGCGTTAAATGACTCAGAGGACAAACGGCGACTTCCCTGCAGCTGATTAAACTGGTGACGATCCCCAGCATGTTTACCGTGAATGTGTGTAGCTCATTAGTCTGCTGGGGGGGGGGGGGGCCACAAAGGCACAGTTGGGGGGGGGGACACAAAGGCACAGTTCTGAGCAACAACCCTCGTTAAAATTCTGAGATTGATATTCCACGAATAAAAATCATTTGAAATCGGCTTTTATTGGTTAAAGTAATTTTAAACTGTGACTTAAACCGAAAAACATTTTCCTGTGACATGATTTTGACATTTTAATGAGGCTGGATCAAAGAAACAGCTGACGAGCAGACGCCTCAAGTGGATGGAAGATGGAAAATTCCTAAACTTTAATGACTCACTCTGACTCTTGGCTCTTATTTACCATGACTTATGGAGAGGAGTCACGATGGCAGAGCTGGTTAACATGGTAACCGTGCAGAATGGTGTATCCTCCTATGAGACTGCTGTGATTCCATGGTTACGTTCAGAAAGCGTCTGTCAGCCATGATTTTTATATGTTGGCCTCTTGAGGGGACCAGAGTCAAGAACAGTCTAATACAGTGACGAAAGTAAGTGAGCCTACTATCTACATGTATGTGTACAACATATTTAAAGGTGCAGTATGCGAGGTTTTCCTTGTAAATTCTAAATGACTCATACAAAACGAATCCCTCTAAATCATCTTTGATGGACCACAAGAGGTAAGAGGTGTGTTCATCTGCAGAGACACGGCTCTGTGTCTGCACACTGTTGCGATGGCTTTGACTGACAAAAACAGCACCGATCAAATTCGACACACTATACCTTTAAGCCAAAAAACAACAACTTTTGCATCAACTGGGGACAAAATTAAAACATATATATAAAATACATGGATTTTGAATGAAGGGAGGAGCCTTAATGTCGGTTTGAAATGGAAAAACAAAACTTTCTTGTCTATTCTAATCCACGGGCTTCTTTCCCTCCACATGTCTCCCTGGACTCCGAGAGTCTCTCCTGCCTCTGTGTTTGCACAGAGAGTTAATGCTCACGCAGCCTGCCAGCAACACTGTTTGTTACAACGCTGGACGACCACTGTTTAATTTCTTGTTTAGTTAATCATGCGATACATAATTGGAATTACCCTAAGCTCTGTGAGCTCCGCGGTGGAAAAGGGGATGCGGCTGGCTCGCCAGCGTCAGCTGACACCAAAGCCAAGTGGCTCCCGTCTCATTATGAGGCAGCCGTCAACCAACACAATCAGCTGAGGACACGGTTATATTTTAATAGCCGCGCTGAAGACAAAGGCATTTTCACTGGAGGGAGGAGGGGGAGGAGGAGGAGAGCGGCTTGGCACCTGACTCTGTGGTGCAGAGTGCCAAGTTGTGCTGTCACTTACGAGCAGTGGTTCGGCGTAACTGCATGGACACACTGTACTCTACTGCATCACTCAACGTTCATGTATATATGGAGCCTACGGGCAGAGTTTACCAGTCACGTAGCAACTGTAAAACAAGCTGCGTTTCATCGGGCCAACGTTATCGCTAAATCTCAAGTGCTGGACAGGCAGGGTTGTCTTTTGACAGGCAGCTTGGCCGCCGATGGAAACATGAAAATAAATCCATCATGCGACTATAAAGAAATCCACTCGATAGCCAGAGCAGAAGGAGACTGACAAGTAGCATCTGTCTGCGGGACGTAATCTGAGTTCATCCATTAGATTCATTCCATTTAGCATTTACACCAAAATCAATGGGCTGCAGATGTCGTGTCACACCACAACAGTTTCCATGCCCAGCAACTCTGATTTGAACTCAGGTGTCATGAGCATCAGTGAATCATGAAAAAACACACTTTCAGTATCTGACTGTATCTGTCTGATAAAGATGTCGCTCCCCCCCCCACACACACACACACACACCCATTTTTTTTCGTCTTTTCCAAAGTTGGAGTTTGAACCAAACAAGTTGTGACACCAGCTGCGGATTGAAGCACTGAGACAACATCTGGTCAGAAGTGATGTCGAGTCGAGAGCTAAAAGATCGGCCTCGTCAGAGGAGCCCGAGGACCATTTATAGAAGAGCAGCCTCGATGTTAGTGTTTCAAAAAGAGGAAAATGAACTGTGTTTAACACTTCATGTAAATATTTCTACGTGATTACGTAATGAAATTGCATCCAGCGGGAAAAACAGCCGTGGGTTTTGGCTCCAAATGAACTGTTTTTCATTCTATCCAGTAACTGCTCAGCTGAAAGCAATTCAAGACATTTAAAGTTGTAAAGTTTCATTTTGACAAGTGTAAATGTGTGGTCTGACCAATAAGTTAACCTGTTAATTTAATTCAAACATTCTCACTTTATCACTGCATATGTTAAATGTATGTTTGAAAATCTGTAAAAAGACAACAGTCAATAATAATTTTTTTTAAAGGATCACCACTGTGTCTCCTGAAACATTCTGATTCTTAATTCGGATTTCGTGTCTAAAATCATTCAAATAACTTCTACAGGTACAAATCCTTGTTTAAATGTTTGCGAGACCTCACAAGGGACAATAACCATCAAGAGGAGACGACTTCTTTGAAACTCATTTCGAAGCACTCGACCATGAAACAACATTATGCCCTCTTAAGATCAGGAGTTCTCCGCTGCGCGGTGCCTCAAAGGAGACGTCTGGTAAGAACACACAGACATCGGCAGCCACTTTGAAATTCACAGCAAAGAAGACAAAATGCATATTTCATGTATTGTCTGTGATGTGTCTCGTCTCTACAGAAAATGAATGGAAGACTCGGTGGGGACAGAGGTCAACAGTCCTCTGTATGGAATGAATTAAGAGTGTGAGTGATTCAATAGGATGCGTTTACACTCATACAGGATCTCAAAGTGATCTGAATCGGAATCTGATGACAAATATTAATGAAAGGTAGAGCTGGTAACTCAGATAATATAATTAGAACAATTTTCATCAATGGTGAAAGTCGAGTCGGGATTGATTAGACTAGTGCGGCACCTATTCTACATGTGCTGTTCTCTCATCCTGTGTTGATGAATGAGACCGATTCCTTGACGTGTGTGAATCTTCCTCAAAACGGCTCCGACAAACCTCAATCATTTTTATGCTTAAAATAATGTGCAGAACATTTTGGAAACAGTCTGTGGTGCTGACCTCAGAAAACTTTATGCGCAGTGAAATCACCAGATGTTTTCCAAATACACTCGGACAGCTTGTAGAATTAGTGGGTCGATTTATCATAAGCAAAATGTAGGAATTAAAACGACCACTGTCAATCAGGGACTGAAATGATCTGAAATAATGACGTGATATGAGAAAATATATGTTTGTATTTTTGGCTGTTTCATTCAGCCGCACATGTCACAATGAAAGGTAAAACTCCTTACTGTGTTGCCTGTGGTTTTAAAGGTGCACTGTCTAGAATTGAGTGATATCTCGCGGTGAATTTGCATAGTGCTGCTGAATACCTCTCACCTCACCCTTCCCTTCCAAGCTATCATAGCCTTCAGTTATCATTAAAACTCACAATGTGTTCAATTTGTCTATTCCCGGCTACTGTAAAAACATGGTGGTGCAACATGGCCGCCTCCGTAAAGAGGACCCACTCCTAACGAAGATATAAAGAGACGATTCTGTGATGAAAACAACAATTCTGATGCACAAACACTCACGAGAATATGAGTGCCATTATCTTATATTCCATTTCCGGCCACAAGATCAATGTCACCCTGACCTCACACACCTTAAAAAACTTTAAACCAGAAGAACAAAGTGACAGTTACAGGTTACTTGTACTTTATCACGCTGTCAATCATAGTTGGCACATTTTGTTGAGTAGGAATAACGTGTTACTTCTTCGTCGAAACGGGTTGTAAATTGGAGTTTGGTGAGGGTGAGGAGAGAAAAGTGAAGTGTGTTAAAAAACAACAACAACAACAACTAGATTCTTGTGAAAACACCCGGAGCCCGGTTTCACTGCAGCCTAATGCATGAATGAATGAGCTTACCTTGAAAAATCCATATGAACATCAGCACCGCTCCAAGTCTCCTCTGTATCTCCATGGTGCCACATCCACCGGCTCCTGCTGCGCGCGCGCACCCACACACCCACACACGCACGCACGCACGCACGCACGCAGCTTCTTTAAAGTTGCCTTCTCTCACTTGTGCAAAAATAAAAACTGCAGCTCAGTTGTCTTCAGGTAACAATTAAGTGTCCCCAGTGAGCCGAGCAGCAGCAGCAGCAGCAGCAGCAGCAGCACATGGAGCGTCCTCTCCTGCGCCATCCCTCCCCCTCCTCCTCCTCCTCCTCCTCCTCCTCCTCCTCCTCCAACTCCAACTCCCCCTCTCTCTCTCTCTCTTGCATCCTCCTCCTCCTCCTCCAGGCAGCGGCTCACATCACTGAGCTTCCCCGGCGGCTGCGCGTCTCACACCGGGGGAAGAGAACAGCCACCTCCCCCTCTCTCTCTCCCTCTCTCCTTCTCTCTCCCTCTCTCCTTCTCTCTCTCTCCCTCTCTCTCTCTCTCTCATACCCTCTTCTCTGTTTGACTGCTGCTGCTGCCGGAGCTGTTCTGAGCCTCTCTGGAGTGAGAGTCGCTCCCTCCTCTTCCCCACTCTCCAACGCGCTAAACTGTAAAGAGCTTATTCACCTGCAGCTCTGAGCTGCTCGGTGACGCCCCCTGCCAGCCCAAAGTTAACTGCAGCTCAATTACTGACCGTCAGCGCACAGGTGTTCCACAATGGTGGCACGTGGGTGGTTATTAGAGGGAAGTGGGGGACATAATGACCTTGATTTAATGAGTATCCAAAAGCTGAGTGTACAAGTTGTTGTTGTCATTATCTATCACCAGGAGCAGGTTCTCTCATTAGGCTGCCATCTTGGACGAGCTAAATATTTAATCATTTATCTATTTATTTATTCTGAATGTTCACAGTAACCCAGAATGGTGAGACTAAACGCCTTTTGTGTTCTAACGATAGCCACTACAATAATAATAACAATAACAACAACAACAGCAATAATCATAATAATAATAGTGATGAACTTGCAGACTAAACTTGCCAAAACGCTCGGCTTACTTCAGTGTACTACAAACAAAAGTCAAACAATGGCTACTTTACAAATCAGTGTAAGGAACAGCGCTGGTGAACCTGGTTGAATCACATAAAAGTGCACTATATCTAAAACTCTCGGTAAATGTTTTTGTAAATGTCTTAGAAAATCCTTGATGATATGCTGACATGACATAATGTAACGTGATGTAAATAATGTGATGTCGTAATGTGTCGTAACATAACATGCACCTAACATGTGGTTACGTAAGCTAATGTAAGATAATGAAGTGTAGATGAACCTAACACAACCTAGTACCTCATTAGTAATGCAAAACAATGTAAGAGAACATTATTTGATATGACATAATAAAACATGAGGTAGCTTAATGCAACATTTTAAAACGCAAAACATAATAAAAAAGACCTGGAAGCTGCCGGGTTATCATAATCCTTCACTGCAAGGTAAGACATTTGGACAAACTGGGTTTCATTTAAATATTAAATTTTGTCTATTGTATCTGGGAGAACTAGAAAAAAAAAAGTTGCTTTATCAAGACCCTCAAATGCATTCACATCCAAATACATGTAACGTCAACTCGATTAGCATTCCCTTCCTGAAGTACTACAAAGTCTCATTCAGAGCAGAAACAAGCGTCGCAGGTGAAGGTCTCACAGGAGACAACACTGCAGCCACTTACACAGGAGAACAGGGTTTTACATCATAATGCACGTCTCGGGTCCGGGCTCAGCTCACAATAAATGGGTTGTCAGGTAAAATATTAATGCAGGTGTGGGCCAGGTGTTGTATTTTTAATGCACCGCAATGCATTCATTACATGATATTAATCTTCAATTGTCCTCTGACGGCACGGCGCGCCCCTCCGCACGAAGCAAGGTTCACAATTAGACACAAAACAAACCCATTCACTCAGACACGGGGAGGTCGACACTATGTTTGGCTCTGTGCGTTGTTGTTAATATTTGTTTCAGCCGTTTCAATCCAGATTCTGTCTGACTGGCAGTTTCACTTCTGATTTATTCATGTTGTCCTCATATTGTGGGGCGTTCTGTCCCTGCCTTCTTTTATAATATAGACGGATATCGAAGTTAGATCTGGTACATATTAAAACTGAGTAAGTGTTGTTACATCCGAACGGGTCAGACTCAATTCAATAAGTCAAAACATATTAACAGGAAGGAGAATGATGTTGAGTTCTAATGTCAGTGAGAAAGGAGAAATCCCAAATAGGGAAAAGTCATTACTTTGGTAGTTACAGAGGTGTAACTGTGATAGGTCATGTGACAGGAGAGTGTTTCGAATTTTTTTTTGAATGGCTTAGTGCACAAACAGATACATGCTGAGTAGCATCAGATCCTCAGGTGTCACTACTCTCTCTATCAGAGGGCTCCATGTCCCAGGAGAAGGAAATGACATATTTTGGTGCTTAGTCCAAATGACTATGGAACATGATGCTGTCTTAACATCCATCCAGGTCAACTGGTAGAACTGGTTGTAGCAATACTTCACAATGATCAGTCCAGTCAAAGGTACTGATGAAATACCACTGGCAAAACTGACCGTGTGTTCCATTATCATCAGAACTGAGAAACTAGGGCGAGTTCCAAGTAGGCCAAGATGGCCGAAATGTCCCAGCGAGGTAGCGGCACACAAACTGAACATAAAGCACAGACACATGTCGTAACATTTATATGTACATCAATGGATCCGTGTTCTATAGAAGCCTTTGTGAGCATGTGAAGGGTTACTTGCCGTCTCTTCTCTCTGTCAGCAGCCCACATCTATGGCTCTGAACAGTCCACTGACTCATCTCATATGGAATGTAGCATCACACACAAACAGCGTGTTTGTCACTTTGTTGAGTCACAGCCTTGGATAGACTGAAATCCTCTTGCGAGAACTCCATACGGTCTATGTCAGTGAAAGTAAAGTACTTCAAAGGAGGTATTTCCAACCGCTGACATTCTCAAAGGCAAATTTGTTGAACCTGCAATGTCTCTTGGAGAATCTGACTTCATATTTGTGTTAGAGTGTGTGTGTGTGTGTGTGTGTGTGAGTGTGTGTGTGTGTGTGTGTGTGTGTGTGTGTGAAATGAGTAGATCTTGGACACCGAATGTGGAAAATGTAATGTCAGAAGTGCCGTGTGTGAATAATTGATTACTCCAGCGTGAAAGTAGCAGCGACAGGAAACTGCATGGCTTGCATGTTCGGGCCCCTGTTCCCCTTCAATGAGCCACATCCTCAGCAGGTCAGGTGGATTGCACAAATGTATTCAGCGACTAATGTCAAAGTGTTCCTGTGCTTTCACGCAGCGCGGCCCCCGAGACACTGAGACTGAGACGAGGGGAAGAATCTTATCTTCAGTGGCATTTGGGAAGAAAAGATGTGTCAGAGGCAGACGTCCAGTTTCCTCACCATCGCTCTGATTTGTGTCACTTGCAGCGGATTCACTAAACCAGCAAGAACTCTCCAAGTCGTCTTCCTGAATACATCTATTGTTGAAGCTGGCGGAGATGATGCCGTTATCTGGCTGCCAGAGGGTCGAAGATGAATTTAGCCTTGACAGTCGACTCCTACACATGAAGACAACGTGTCTTTGTGGAGACCGCGTCCCCTCGTTATCTGTTATCTCATGTAAAAATATTCGTTTATGCCGTGAACTGGTCCTTTGTGACGGCTGTTGTATTGTTGTTGTCATTGATATTTGACACCGCGTTGTTTTATAATGAAGCACACGCCTGCGGGCAACAGCCTATTGGATCGGTGCCTCGGGTGGAATCACTGTACTTACGGGTGCAGTGTATCTGGTGACATCTAGAGGTGAAGTTACATGCTGCAGTTGCAATTGCCCTCACCTCAGCCCTCCCTCCCAAACGTATATAAGTGATAAAACTCAAAAGTTGCTCAGTTCATCCACTGGGTCACTGCTAAAATAAAGAAATAGAGAAGAACTCGAGGTATAAATACAAAGGTACATTCCAGGATAATAGAGATTATTTCCACAATCTGGCGTAGGTTACCAAAAGGTCACATGATGACTTTTTTTTTTACACCACTCAAGTTTACAGCATTTATGAGTCTTATGTTTTGTTATTATTTTGTTTATTTTTGTTAGCCCCTAAACAACAGTCTTCAAATCAAACCATCTCAGAAATATGCTCAAGGACCCCAACGATACAAATATGTTTACAGACATCACAATCTATTCATCTATTACGTGTTGCAATTCATGCAATGACATTTCCGATGTTAAAGTTTGATTCGCAAGTTGTACGAAAATGTATCATATACGACCTTCAGGTAGAGTCCATTTACATGGAGTATTTTACAAGTGCCTAATCTGTTACTTTAGTGGAATTGTAGTGTATAAACATGCAGTTGCAAAAAAACACTACACGAGCAGTCATTATAGTCTGTGGCCAACCCAATGTATTTTACACAACGATGGGTTGCTGGTATTCTACAAAGCTCAGAATTCAGATTTGTGTGTACTTTGGTACCACCTAGTGGTGTAACACCTGAAGCACCAGAGAAACCACTAATAAGTCACCACCTCTGCCTGGGCTATATTTTTAGAGATTTGAGGGGGTGGCGGCTGCAGGTGATGACAAAATAAATAAATAAATAAATACAAATACTGCGCAGGTCAGCAGTTGCTCTCAGGGCTGATACAGACTGACAGACCATCGTTCACACTCACGGTTGTAGCTGCTGGCAGATTAGAAAGTCTCAGCTTCTGACCTGTGTGTGTGCGTGTTCGTGTGCGCGTGTGTGTGTGTGTGTGTGTGTGTGTGTGTGGACAGAGGCAGGAAAGTTTCAGGAAAACACAGAGAGAACAAGTGATGTCCTCAAAGGAGAAGCCACAGTGGGATCCAAACCTGTGGATCTGAGTGTATTTAACCAGTAATACGAGGATGGTGATCATGAAAAAGGTGCAGTGTGTAGGTTTCAGTTACAAACAGTGGCATCATCCGCTGACGTTTCTAAAATTCTAGATTCTAGAGTTCCTATGTTTAGTCTTGTGTTAGAACTGGAAATAACAGAAATAAGAGAGAATAGGGGTTAAAGGTCACGATTGTCAACGTTCTGCCATTTCAAATCTGAGATCTACCTTAATAACAAAAACATTTTTCAGCTCAATGAGGAGAAATTGAAGAAACACCTGCACATTTTGGGTAGAATTTATCTCTCAAGTCTCAGGACACAGAAAAATCCTCACCGTGAAATTGCTGTTATTATTTTGCTCTGGACACCGACTGTTTCCTTCTGTAGCCATTAAAAATGAAGGAGTCACACTGACATGCTGATATCGTGCAGGAGGGGCACTCAGAGACAGTCAGGCCTGAGTGTGTGTGTGTGTGTGTGTGTGTGTGCGCGCGCGCATGTGTGTGTGTGTGCGTGAGTGTTTGTGTGTACGTTCCTTGTTTACCAATTTGCCTCCGACATTTATCAGTCTATATCATCACTACGGAGATTAGATTTGCACGAGCTCACGGGATATGAAAATGACCTTGTGTGAAACAGGGACGCGCATCAAAGATTGATTCATTTCAGGAGACGACAGGCTGTGATCCTGCTCCTGTGCGTCACAACAACACACGTTCACTTCCACTCCCTCTGAGTTTCTTTACGATTTCTTTCTACATTATGAAATTCCTAGTTTAATCAGAGGTACAAACTCTGTCGACTCAGGCATGCTGCGAATCCGTCACATTCTCGGTCTGTGTCTGCAAAGGTTCCAAACGGCTGCGATTCTGCTTTTAATCTGAATTGCCAATTTGCTTCACACCAGTGCGACATCTGTTCCAACGCTCCCTCTCTGTGATACTGTACCTGACGAGCGCTTTTGTGGCGCCGCACCACAGAGAGTCTGAGACAATAACACACAACTGTTTCCTGCAGATTTACGCCGCCTTCAAAAACAGTGTGGGAGCTAAATGTTTCTCCTGCACAGAAACATGAACTGGATTTGGACACGTGAGAGGGAGGAGAGTTAGAATTCACTGCTCAGCACTGTCTCTGCCAACCTCAGATAAAAACCGTAATAGCTGCAGCCTGGAGAGGCTGTTTTCAATCCAGCTCTCAGGATGAGTTTCTTTCAAGTGACGACAAACTGAGGGAAATAATGGAAGTGAAAAATGTGGTCGAGCAAAAAGACATTTGTGTTGATATCGTCCTGAATAGTTACCCTGGCAACAGAGTCAAAAAAGCTGGTGTGTTTATCGTCTTGAGAAAATATCCAGACCATATGTTGCTGGGTGCACGTTGTCCTCAAATGAACTGAATATATGCTTGATTTATTGAGCGGTAAGAAGTATATTTCCCTAATACTTTAGTTACATTTGGAAATTCACGATGAAAACAATTTCAAAATACATTTCTTTGAATTTAGTTCAACTCGACATGGATTTACTCTGACTACACAGAGATCTGAGATCTGTTATATATCAGGACTTCTCAGGAGAAAGGTGTAGTTGTAGTTGTAAGTACATACCACCAGAGGGTGCTCCCGGGCCTCTGCTGGAAACACTAGCTGCTCCACAACTGCCGTGTTCCTCGAATTCACCCTTTTCTTTGCTGGGGAGATAATTACAAAACAAGTTGCACTGTCATGAACTGAAACACAAGAACATCTCTGAACACACAGAAAATCAGGAGATGAACCGCAGTTTGATTTAGCTCCAGCAGCTGCTGAGCATGTTTGATATTTTCATCACAAGCATTTTGGGAGCCGAGTCAGAACTGGAGGGTTGTGATGTCATGTTGTAGAAAAGATAAATGGGCTCTCAAGCATAAGTGGCAATTACATGAGAGATCTTTCAGTTCCCTGCAACCAATGGATGAAGACGCGGAAACTGAAAAGTATTATGTTTTTCCTGGCAAAAATTTAGGCAAAAAATAGAAGCACGGGCCGTGTTATTTCCAAGAAGAACTCGTGTTGTCGAAATTCTGCATGAAGGTGAATTTGCTCTCACATGGATTTCTCCTAACACCACACGTGTACCTCGAAGTCCAGGGCACAGCTGACTGAAACAACCAATCACTGACATGTTCACAAGATCACCGTCCGTCGACCAAATAAATGGATGGTTAGGAATTTGGTCATTTGATGTTGGGAATACACATAATACATTTAAAAAGAGGCACTTTAATGTACGTTTCATCATAAAAGCTAAGAATGAAAACAGGTTTTGTGCAACTCAGCTAAACTATCTCTAAGGCAACATCATTTTGACTTAAAATCTCAGAGCAGTAACGTTCTAAAGCTAATTCATGTTGCCATGACAAACATTGATGCCTTGTATCAATGTTTCTCAAATAATGAAATTTCCAACCAGGCTTATAAACTGTGACTCGTGTGAATAGCGCTAATAAGTATAATATCATTCTTCAAATTTCAGAATTAGAAATGACATATTTCTATTTGCTTGGATCTAACATTGTTGACCTGCTGAGTCAGAATATGAAAACAGTAAATCCGAAAATCTACTTTCGACTTCCTCTGTGTTCATATTATAACTCACTCAACCTCTGTGTCTTCAATGGGGGTAAAAAATAAGAAATATCATACTCAGAGAACTGTAGAACACAATAAACTACAGAAACCCTCTCTTCCGCACTGCTAACTGTCCTGGGAGCGCACTCCATCACTTGGGAGCAGAGTTCATGTCAAAAGTGTGCAGAGGGATTGTGATGTTTAGCGGGAGCCGCCTCACACAGGCTCATTATATCAGTTTATCAGATGCAGCAGGAGTCCGGGCTCCTCCGGGGCTCTTCCGGCTCTGTGCACGGCTCAATACAAACAACTCTTGGACAATGTGACACTGCCATTTAAGAGCGTGACAAAGGAGGAGCCCGCAGTGCTCCCTCTGCTGGAAAAGGTCCCAAACAAAATGACTAAGCCCCAGCCAAACGTTGCAGCAGCGGCAGCAGCAGTAGCTGCTTACCTTTGCATTCTGGTGCATTGGGTGTGAAAGAGAGGCTGCGATTGGCCCCGTATGGCTGTGACACTATAAATAAACTCAGGAGTCCTCCTGGCTCTGTAAAGGTCCTTTGCACTTGCTCACGCTCACGTGCGCTCCGTCTCCACAGGGAAACAAAGCCCCCTGCTCCTGTGTCAAATGAAAAGTGCTGACAACGTATCTCGGCGGGTCAACAGCCAGGACCCACGGCCCGGCGAGGGGAGATAACGGGGGCTCAATTAGTGTCGGCAGCCCAATCTTGAGAGGTGTTTCAGCTTTTATCAGAGCCGCCACTGACCCTTTTTTAAAACTTTTTATTATTATTATTTTTTACATATTTTGTGCAGTTAATTGTCACTGCTAAATTGAGAGAGAGGAGCAATATGGAGTTTGTCATAATGAGATGGAGCCAGACAGTGATCAGAGACACATAAGGTCAGAGCCGGAGGGGCGAGAGGCCAACAGCTGAATCTCACATTCTTCACCGCAGTCAGACAGACTGCCACATCCCACCATCTGTACCTCCCTGTTCTGTCAGCATGCGTGCACACAC